>OZ021723.1:8066592-8131592 GCA_963978545.1 Linyphia triangularis | reverse complement strand
TTAAAAATGTAGCACGGTATCTTTTTATTTTGCTTATTCCCAATATCGTTTTTAAATTAAGTTAAGAGTGAATTGCTTTTGCAATTTTTTTTTTTTTTTATAAAAAAAGTTTTACGTATTAAGTTTTGCTTGCTGAGTAATAACTGTTTCTGGTAGAGTACTATTTTAAAAACGATAAAAATTCATGCTATGAACATTTTCGTTGTCTTAGAATTTTTTTAAATTTTAATTGTAGAGCCTAGATTTTTTTTTTAGGGTTTAACACTTGATATTTATATTTAATTTGTATATTTCGACTAAACATTTTAGTTGTATTGGTATTATAACAATAAAATTGTATAAAAATACGATGTTAAAAAGATTTTATAGTTAACTATACGTTTTGTTGCGTGGATGGGTTCGAAAGACTTGAAGCCAAAGCAGATTAAAATTTGAAGAAATTTATTCCTGAGATTACTCTTCGCAGATTCTTTTACAATTCCAGAACTTCCCGTTCTAATAGACTCAATACAGCTCTTTACACAACAATGGAGCACAAACAGCAGTTAAAAACTAGATACACAACTGCTAAAATCGACGCAAAAAGCAATACAATACAGTTCGCTTTTAAAATTACTCTGAATGCTCACTGAGAGACAACTAACTCAGTAACTCCACTAACTCAATTCACGGTCGGCCTTATATAGGAAAGTCAATGCTTCGTGAATCTTATAGATAGAAATTGGGAGAATTTTCCAGATCGCAGTCAAAATGCCCTATACAGGTACATGGGGACCGAAAATGTCGCCAAATGTTCGCCAAGTTTGGTGACCAAAATTAGTCACCAAAACCGTCGCCAACTTGGCGTGATTGCCATTAACCATAGCGTTAAAGAATCACCTTGTAAAACTTGTTTTCCAGCATTATCTCTGTAAAACTCGTTTTCAAGCAAGCAACTGCCTTATGCGAAATAAACATTAATTTTCCTTTTTACATAATTAATACTACGAATTATTTACAAATATACAGAAATTCGTACCAGTTTCCTTAATAATTTTTTACTTTTAATTGTTTTTAAATGTTAATTTAATTTTTCTATATGCGTGTCTGTGGCGTGCGAATACTTTTAGAGTTAATTAACCCACTTTCCTTCAACCAATCAATCTGGTACTTGACTTATAGACTCGTTGTTGATCACTATGCAATCTCTCAAGTTTTGTGGGCAAAACAAAAGTTAGCCAATTGCATGGAATGGATGCTTTTCTTCGTAGTGGTCAAACACTGTGAACAGTCGATATGATCACAAAATCGCTTAAATAAGTTACTGGCCGACCAAGCGATATAGTGGTTAGCGTGCTAGCATTTAGTCCACGAGGTTACGGGTTCGAGTCCCGTGTAAGGTATGGGTGTTTGCAAATGTATGTTGGCTTGTCAAATGACGAATGTTTCGGTTCATTATAGCCCTCGTGTTGCTGACGGCGCCAGATAATCTGAAAAACAACCAACAGCTTAAATAAATTACTGGCCGATCAAACGGTATAGTGGTTAGAGTGCTAGCTTCTAGACCGCGAGGTTGCGGGTTCGAGTCCCGTGTAAGGTATGGGTGTTTGCAAATGTATGTTGGCTTGTCAAATGAAAAATGTTTCGGTTCATTATAGCCCTCGTATTGCTGACGGCGCCAGATAATCTGAAAACAGTCAAAGCTTAAATAAGTTACAATGGATTCCCGCCTTTTTTATATTATTTTTTTTCCATTCAATTCTAGATGTTTCGAAAAGGCCATAAACACAAAAATTTCTGTTCACTGAGCTCTTTCTTTCTTTTTTTTTTTTTTTTTAATTTGCAACCAAAGTTCGCTTGTTAGTTTTGGTGGGAAAAACGACACATTCGGCTCGAAGCGAATGTGACGTCACTACATCTGACGGGATATAGCAATTGTCTACCGAGCCAACGCCAACTATTTGGCAGAAACCTCACGATAACCACAGAAACGGAAGGATGTTTGGATGACACAGACACAGTGGATCGTTTTGATCGGATGATGATTCAGGGCATTTTCTTTTCTTACTATTTAAATAACTAATTTTTTAAAAGAACTTTTGTTTGATATTTGGAATCAGAAAAAAAATTCTTCTTAAATGAAAACTAATTTCACTCGTTTTTAAAAAATGTGGGAATTGTTCATTGCATATAAAAGTTGACAAAGCATACAAAGGATTTATGTTAAAATTTTTGGTTTTATTGATTAAATTTTTCAGTTAAATATTTGTTTGCAAAATATTGTTTCAAGTATGATTGAAGTATTGTTTCACAACCATTCCCTTAATAAATGCTTCCCACTATCTAAGCAATTAAATAAAGTAATTAAACACTTTTCAGTCGCAATTAAGAAATCACAACTATTATTATTATTTTTATTTTTAAAATTTGTTTTTATTTTACTAATTCAAACGTGAGTTTATCATTTCTAAAGAGGTTGAGATACGATTAAAATAACTGCTAAAATTGAAATAGAGGGTAAAAATTGATAAGTGAAATTTTCTTTGATAAAATAGTTTTTAATAATAATATCTGTGTTAGTCTGTGGTATCTATGTTATGGTATGTTTTTGTTTATAAAAAATAACGTGCATAAAATATAGCTTTTGTACAACATTTTCACAATCATTTTTCTCAGCCAAAATTAGAAACTGACTACTACTTTTGACGCCAGAAATGTCGCCATGATCGATGACAACTTTGTTTTTGCAAAGCTGTATAAAATGTAGCTTTTGTACAACATTTTCACAATCATTTTTCTCAGCCAAAATTAGAAACTGACTACTACTTTTGACGCCAGAAATGTCGCCATGATCGATGACAACTTTGTTTTTGCAAAGCTGTATAAAATGTAGCTTTTGTACAACATTTTCACAATCATTTTTCTCAGCCAAAATTAGAAACTGACTACTACTTTTGACGCCAGAAATGTCGCCATTATCGATGACAACTTTGTTTTGGCAAAGCTGTATAAAATGTAGCTTTTGTACAACATTTTCACAATCATTTTTCTCAGCCAAAATTAGAAACTGACTACTACTTTTGACGCCAGAAATGTCGCCAAGATCGATGACAACTTTGCTTTTGCAAAGCTATATAAAAGCTTTTGTACAACATTTTCACAATCATTTTTCTCAGCCAAAATTAGAAACTGACTACTACTTTTGACGCCAGAAATGTCGCCATTATCGATGACAACTTTGTTTTTGCAAAGCTGTATAAAATGTAGCTTTTGTACAACAGTTTCACAATCATTTTTCTCAGCCAAAATTAGAAACTGACTACTACTTTTGACGCCAGAAATGTCGCCAAGATCGATGAAAACTTTGTTTTTGCAAAGCTGTATAAAATGTAGCTTTTGTACAACATTTTCACAATCATTTTTCTCAGCCAAAATTAGAAACTGACTACTACTTTTGACGCCAGAAATGTCGCCATGATCGATGACAACTTTGTTTTTGCAAAGCTGTATAAAATGTAGCTTTTGTACAACATTTTCACAATCAGTTTTCTCAGCCAAAATTAGAAACTGACTACTACTTTTGACGCCAGAAATGTCGCCATGATCGATGACAACTTTGTTTTTGCAAAGCTGTATAAAATGTAGCTTTTGTACAACATTTTCACAATCATTTTTCTCAGCCAAAATTAGAAACTGACTACTACTTTTGACTCCAGAAATGTCGCCAAGAACGATGACAACTTGGCTTTTGCAAAGCTATATAAAAGCTTTTGTACAACATTTTCACAATCATTTTTCTCAGCCAAAATTAGAAACTGACTACTACTTTTGACGCCAGAAATGTCGCCATGATCGATGACAACTTTGTTTTTGCAAAGCTGTATAAAATGTAGCTTTTGTACAACATTTTCACAATCATTTTTCTCAGCCAAAATTAGAAACTGACTACTACTTTTGACGCCAGAAATGTCGCTATGATCGATGACAACTTTGCTTTTGCAAAGCTATATAAAAGCTTTTGTACAACATTTTCCTCAGCCAAAATTAGAAACTGACTACTACTTTTGACGCCAGAAATGTCGCCATGATCGATGACAACTTTGTTTTTGCAAAGCTGTATAAAATGTAGCTTTTGTACAACATTTTAACAATCATTTTTCTCAGCCAAAATTAGAAACTGACTACTACTTTTGACGCCAGAAATGTCGCCATGATCGATGACAACTTTGTTTTTGCAAAGCTGTATAAAATGTAGCTTTTGTACAACATTTTCACAATAATTTTTCTCAGCCAAAATTAGAAACTGACTACTACTTTTGACGCCAGAAATGTCGCCATGATCGATGACAACTTTGTTTTTGCAAAGCTGTATAAAATGTAGCTTTTGTACAACATTTTCACAATCATTTTTCTCAGCCAAAATTAGAAACTGACTACTACTTTTGACGCCAGAAATGTCGCCATGATCGATGACAACTTTGTTTTTGCAAAGCTGTATAAAATGTAGCTTTTGTACAACATTTTCACAATCATTTTTCTCAGCCAAAATTAGAAACTGACTACTACTTTTGACTCCAGAAATGTCGCCAAGATCGATGACAACTTTGCTTTTGCAAAGCTATATAAAAGCTTTTGTACAACATTTTCACAATCATTTTTTTCAGCCAAAATTAGAAACTGACTACTACTTTTGACGCCAGAAATGTCGCCATGATCGATGACAACTTTGTTTTTGCAAAGCTATATAAAATGTAGCTTTTGTACAACATTTTCACAATCATTTTTCTCAGCCAAAATTAGAAACTGACTACTACTTTTGACTCCAGAAATGTCGCCAAGATCGATGACAACTTTGCTTTTGCAAAGCTATATAAAAGCTTTTGTACAACATTTTCACAATCATTTTTCTCAGCCAAAATTTGAAACTGACTACTACTTTTGACGCCAGAAATGTCGCCATGATCGATGACAACTTTGTTTTTGCAAAGCTATATAAAATGTAGCTTTTGTACAACATTTTCACAATCATTTTTCTCAGCCAAAATTAGAAACTGACTACTACTTTTGACTCCAGAAATGTCGCCAAGATCGATGACAACTTTGCTTTTGCAAAGCTATATAAAAGCTTTTGTACAACATTTTCACAATCATTTTTCTCAGCCAAAATTAGAAACTGACTACTACTTTTGACTCCAGAAATGTCGCCAAGATCGATGACAACTTTGCTTTTGCAAAGCTATATAAAAGCTTTTGTACAACATTTTCACAATCATTTTTCTCAGCCAAAATTAGAAACTGACTACTACTTTTGACGCCAGAAATGTCGCCATGATCGATGACAACTTTGTTTTTGCAAAGCTGTATAAAATGTAGCTTTTGTACAACATTTTCACAATCATTTTTCTCAGCCAAAATTAGAAACTGACTACTACTTTTGACGCCAGAAATGTCGCCATGATCGATGACAACTTTGTTTTTGCAAAGCTATATAAAATGTAGCTTTTGTACAACATTTTCACAATCATTTTTCTCAGCCAAAATTAGAAACTGACTCTTACTTTTGACGCCAAACAAGGTCGCCAAGATCGATGACAACTTTGCGATATTTTTAAAAATATCTTTAAATTAGAAACTATCATGAAAACTTTATCGGTAAATTATGTAAATAACTTTTTCAAATTCCAAAGCAGTAAACAGTATTGTAGTGTAATTGATAGCCGGTGCAACGTTCCCTCGTTGAAACGACTTTCTCACACACAAGAAATAATCTACTTTAAATTCAAAAGCCGCTTTCTTCCACATGCATTTTCTTATTACTAAGATGAGAATACAGGGCGTTTAAATACTTTGATGCCCAGGTTAGGGCGTAACTTCTTTACACACGTATTAGAAATTGATTTATGTGCTGTGGTAAGAGTATATCTTTCTCTTTTTATGGATGCTTCAAAAGCAACTTTAATTGTTTCGCAGTTAAAAGAAACTTTTGGGGAAGTTGTTGGATGCATTTGGATAGTTTTTGGAGCAAGAGCTGGACGAGGACAAAGCTACGCCGAAACATTGGTAGAGCAAGATCTGGATTACTTAGAGTTTCCGTAGTCTATATATGAGTCTATATATGTAGTCTATATCTTCTCATTTGTGACACGAATAGAAAAAATACCCGAGAGAGTACTTACAAGGACAATTGAATATTGAACAGATACTATCTGTCACAATTGCTGTCCTGTCTAATCATTTTTTAAATTAAATTTCTGAATGATCAGACTCGGGAAAATGAACATGTGCCCACTTGTCAATAGTTGGTGCTTCTGAGCCATGAGTAAGGCGATCAACAGCAAGAGCAAAAAAATTAGACTTTTCTTTTGTATCAAGCCACAAGGCATCATGGTTCTGTATCAAGCCATCACACTCTGACATATTTTAAACGCATGCGTACAAAAACGTTACAGAAAATACTTGTTTGAAGAATTTCCAGAACAGAAAACATTATAACTCGAAATATATGAATAGCTTGATGTTAAAAGGTGGCATCTAGCAGATATTCAACATTTTACAAGAAAAAGCAGAAAAAAAACTAGGGGTGTGAAACATCGCACAACTTTCAGTTACACTATAATAACGACGTGGATTTGTGTCATTTACCGTTTTTATATTTTCATCATACATTTAGAAGAAATAGCCAGTTTGGCAATATTTTTTTGCGATAATTCTTGTACGGGTCTTTAAAAAAAAAAAAAAAAAAAAAAAAAAAAAAACTGCGCCAAAATGGTGATTTTGGCGATATATGTTTTTCGATAATCCTTATATCATCCTTTATTATGAGCGAAACTGAGGGGAGAGGAAAAAACGATCGTTGATGAGGTATGCTCAGGGAAAGAGAACAGAACTCTGTGTTGAAAGCATTCGTTTTTCAACTTTCTACTCCATTAAAAAAATTTTACGGGAATTTCGGAGGTGGGGATGTGTTGAACACCTTAAGAGGCATTACCCCAGTTATTTTTTTTTTTTTTTTTAATTTTTTTTTTTTTAAAATTTTTTTTTAAATTTTTTTTTTTTTTTTTTAAATCAAAATTGTTTGAGCCGTTTTTTAGCAATCATTGAAAAACCCAATTGCTTCAATGGGAGTTACCTTATGAGCATGCTAGATTTCGACGAAAACCTTAAAGGTAAATCCCATGGCCACCACTAACCCTCATACCAAATTTGAACATTGTAGGTCAATTTTTTTTAGGTCAATTACGCTGATCACAGGCACACAGACAGAAATTTTTTCTAGATCACCTTTTTTAAGATCAGGATGTTCCAAAACTTAGAGAAATGAAAAAAAAAAATTTCAACCGAATACTATACTTTCATTACTCTATGTATATATATATATATATATATATATATGAATAATTTAAAGAAATAAATCATTTCAAGAAAAATTCAGAAGTCGCATTTTTGCATAAAATGATTCATACTTCAAAACTCTTTTGCAATGATGACAATAACCTCGAGTTAAAATTGAAAAGGATGCTTCTTTAAAGTTTTCTAAAAATCTGTAGAATTTTTTTTTTCTAGAATTCTCTAAGAATAATAATTCCCCAAATGATAGAATCTAACGTGCTTCTTATGTCAGCCAGAGGATGCACCAAAAGAAATGTACACACTGAGTCTTTACGAAATGAATACCGAACTTTGAAATACAGTGGCTGCGAAAGGATGACACACAGTGAGAAGAGACAAGTGGTATGTATGATAGACAGGTAGAGAATTTTAAATTCATCGGTTTGCAAAATTGATTGTTGGGAGTAAATTCTGTGACGGTCGGTTGCATAGGATATACCGATGGGGCCATTTTCATTTGGACGGATTTATCAGTAAACAAAACTGGTAATAAATGGGGTAATAAAAACACGTCTGTGTGTCTTGAAAAACCACTACATTAGGCAAAAGTTACAGTTTGGTCGCAAGACCCTTTTAAATGAGGGAAACGATAAACTCATTCCACTACTTTCAGTTTTCACTATAATTTTTTACCACATTTTAACCCTTGGCACTCCGCTGTCCCCTCTCAGGGGACATCGTAATTCTAGCATATCACTCGGATGTCCCCTCTCAGGGGACATTAAAGTTTATTAGTGATTACGGGGAATTAACTTATACCAGCACAACTTTTTTGAGAAATGCCTATTTCCCTGAAGTTTTCTGAAGTTCCCTGACGTTTCAAATTGCACAAGAAATCAAATCAAGATATGGTAAAATAACTAAGATTTATAAGAAATAATGTCAGTGGGTTTTGTGTCAGAAGAGAACGCGAGAAGTGTTCTCACGACGGTCTGAGCACTTCTCTGCGCCACTTCAATAAATGATAAGGAGAGTTTGTAGATGGTTTGGTTTGTGGACATTGAAATTTACTGGCGCAAGAGCAACGCTAGGGCAAAGCTGCGCCGAGAGAGAGAGAGAGAGTTTATAGAAGAAAGGTTGGTATGAGAGCATACCAACTGCTTCGCACTGTATGGTGATATTTCTAAATATAAATAAACAAGAAAAAAATAATCAAACACCAATGACACATTACAAGTTTGCCAAAGCACTTATAGATCAGTTGAGAGGTGATTTCCGGGAACCGAGAAAGCGTCCATCCACATCTTCTCCGGACAACAGACTAAATAATAAGCGTTACCTTTTCCTGATGTGGGAAAAAGAAAACGTGATTGTATTATTTGTTTTGACGGGAAAACACCTTTTGGAAGACGTCAAACTACTTATATACTGTCAAACGTGCACAAATAAGCCTGCAATGCATATTGGGAAGTGTTTCAAAGTTTATCATACTGTACAAAATTATGAAAAATAAAATATTGTTGTGTTGATGGGTTCGAAAGACTTGAAGTCAATGCAGATCAAAACTTGCAGAAACTTATTCCGATATAACTCCACAACTTCTCGTTCAAGTAGACTCAATACAGATCTTTACACAACAATAGAGCACAAAACAGCAGTTAAAAACTTGAAAACACAACTGCTACAAATCGCCGCAAAAGACAAGGCAATACAGTTCACTTTCGGAACTCTCTGAATGCTCGCTGAGAGACAGCTAACTCAGTAACTCCAGTCAACTAATTCAGTCAGTAACTCAACTGACTAACGGACTCAACTCTTGGTCTGACTTATATAGGAAAGGCGAATCTTCTCGAAACTTCCAGAGATAGAAATTTGGAGAACTTTCCAGATCGTATTCGAAAAGCCCTATACATGTACATGGGGACAGAAAATGTCGCCAAATGGTCGCCAAGTTTGGCAACACAAAAATTAGTCGCCAAAACCGTGGCCAACTTG
Source organism: Linyphia triangularis (assembly GCA_963978545.1). Classification (NCBI taxonomy): domain Eukaryota; kingdom Metazoa; phylum Arthropoda; class Arachnida; order Araneae; family Linyphiidae; genus Linyphia; species Linyphia triangularis. The sequence continues at coordinate 8,122,289 of OZ021723.1, read as the reverse complement.
GCTCTATTTCGCCAATTTGACGAGATTCCCATTACCATAATGTTAAATGGCCTTCTCTTTGTAAAACTCGCTTCCCAGCACTATCTCTGTAAAACTCGTTTTCAAGCATTAAGACACACATTGCAGGAAAGCGAACTCTTACACTGCCTAATGCGAAATGTACATAAATTTTCCTATTTACATAATCAATACTACAGAATGTTTACAAATATACAGAAATTCGTAACAATATTGATTTTTTGTGTGCAAATATATATATCTCGATGCTAACTAATTTATATAAATCCAATATCATTATAATACGTTACTTGGTTCCAAAACTATACTAAATAATATGAGGATTCATTAACGCTCGTTTCTACCACTAAAAGTCTCGCTGAGTAGCTGATAGCTAACGTCCAGAGTGGTTCGGAGTGCAAAGGGTTAATATTTGTAACTAATATTTCAAACCGGTGTATTAAAATTTCCACACCTGTCTTTCCAGCATTCCACTGGTCTCTTTTTCTCTCTCTAACTGTTTCTCAGATATGTCCTTTCAAAGTTAAGGAGCCCTTTCTAGATTGGTTGGTTGTTTTCAGATTATCTGGACCCGTCAGCAACACGAGGGCTATAAAGCGCCGAAACATTCGTCATTAGACAAGCCAACATACATTTACAAACACCCATACCTAACACGGGACTCGGAACCCGCAACCTTGCGGTCTAGAAGCTAGCACGCTAATCACTATACCGTTTAGTTGGCTAAGGAGCCCTTTCAAAAATACCTTGTAAATAGACTTAAGTTTCTGCCTTCAACAGAAATCCATTCCACTACAAGGTAAGCACGAAACAATATTTTATCACCTCCGAAGACTCCCTTGTTAGCCACGAATCCTCTTCCAACACAAAACTCGCATTTCTTAGAGAGGCGTATAATTCGAAGATAGATACGAGCTTATCTCATTGCGGCATAGAAGTTTAATACGGACTTTAGCGTATATATCAAATCCGGACCTTGTCTTTAATTTACTACGAGGGGTGGAGGTACTAGATAAAAAAAGAAAACCCCCACCTGGGGGTGTAAAAGTAACATTCGTTGTGGGGATTACAAGCCCCCCCCCCCCCCCCCTCGTTAGTTTTACCTTCCGAAAAAAGACCACCGTGTGGCTGTTGGAAAGAAACATATTTATTACCCGTCTGCGAGAAAAATGTGTGGTCCCAATAAAGCGAATCCAATTGGACTGTTCATGGAAAAGAGGAAAAAACCAACGTTGTTTAACGTTGGTCTCAGATGAAAAAGGGAGAAGTTTGTTTTGTAGTTGGCGATGCGAAGTTTGGTGTTTGGCAAGAGCTGAATGGGATTAGAGATGTATCACTGTGGTGTAATTGGCTGTGTTGGGAAAATTTTCTGAAGAAGGAAATTACACTGCGAAGGAATATCGCCACATCAAGATATGGGTTGATTGTTTTCAGATTATCTGGCGCCGTCAGCAACACGAGGGCAATAATGCGCCGAAAAATTCGTCATTAGACAAGCCAACATACATTTACAAACACCCATGTCTAACACGGGACTCTAGAAGCTACACTATACCGTTATCAAGATATGGGTGACGAGGGAATACCTTCCGGGAGATCTTTCAAGGCAAACATAATTATTAAATATACAGGGAGATTATAATCAAAGTTCAACTTTCAAAAAGCAATACAAAAACACTGGTCAAAATGACCTGAAATCTGACCTGATATATGCGAAAAAAAGGGAAATGGTACGGCATAAGAAAAAAACTATTTCGAACTGTTTTTTCTTATTATTATGCCATGCCATTTCCTCTTTTTCGCGTATATCAGGTCATTCAGAAGAGTGATTCTTATTTCACCCCTTTTTTGAAAGCTAATAATTATAATCGCCCTGTAAATAACTTTCACGTTTAGACCATTTTTTAACATTCTAATGAGAATTTATACAAATTTCATTCTTCACTTATCGTGAATTACCCGTAGGTTCGTACCTTAAAAATACATCGGAATCGCATTTTATAATTGGAGAAAAACCGGAAAACTTCCACCAGGCAATCCGACAACTGTCTTGCTATTGATAATAAAAACCAGTTCTTTAACGTTGCACTTTTCTTAATTTCTTTGCCGAAGAGCAAAAAAACGATCGACATGCCGCATTGAAAATGTATAAGAAATGTCCAGTGTAAAAGGTGTGGTCACCAGTATTTAACTTGACATACGTGTGTGTGTGATTATAGGATATTATACAATGTGGCTGATCAAATCTGCTAGTTGTTGATGTTGTTATTAAAGAAATATTATTAAGAACATCTCTACCATTTTCCTTCCCCCCAAAATCACACCACATTGAATAAAATTAAGCTCCTATGTCAATCAATTTCTGAGGGAAAGGCACCTAAAATCGGCCGAACTAACACCATCAGTTCAGAAGCCACTCACTTAAGTTTTTGTTTAAATATGAATCCTCTTGTTCATCTTCATTCAAGATATCAACTCACGACAAGACGTCTTCTGTTTCTCTCCAGTTCCATCCTCAAGAGAAAGGCAACGATCTCGCAAACCGGAGGAATTACCATACCAACTCGTTGCGCGAAGCTCAACCCCAAAAGGGGCCATCCGCCATTAACCATCATGCCAGCAATCCATTTGACAAAAAGCCCGAGGTCTGCGACTTAATCATCAGGTGTCAACAACTCCCATTGTCATGATGATGAGGTCCCGATTCAAATGGGAGCCAGAAATCGCTAAACAACCTCATTTTTGCAGGAGAAGGTAAACGCGATGATGAAAAGTCGCTGGAAGATGGAAGTTACACCCTTGATCATTCTCCTCTTTGCTTACTTTGCATAACTTTTGAAGAGATGGGGGAAAAGAGGCGAAGGATTCTTGAGGAATAGAAATTTTTTGGGGCAAATGGATTTTGTTTTTGTGGTGTTTGTTAATGTGGCGAGAATATTTTTCGCTTATAGAGCAACGTGGAATTACAGTCCGAAAAAGACAGGTCAGTTGGGTTGGGCAGTGTTGATCGTGTGAGTAAGGGTGTATTCTAAACTTTTTAATTACGTACCTCATACACGTCGAAAGAGTTGCTCCTTCGACTTTTACATTTCACTTTACTGTATCTTAGCCGTCGCATAATTTAACAATAAATTTAATGTTTCCAATCGATATTTTAAACGAGCATATATTATTTTAAAAATTCTTACCTATTTTATACAAGCATATTGTTATGAATTTTTCCGCTGAGGCAATGATAGCACAATTTTTAAGATGAAAACTACTATTTATTCACTCTTCAAAGGCACAAAATTTATTCACAGACAACAGTTTAATCACCCTCAAGCTTCAACACAAGCTTCAGTAAGAACAACTTATAAAAACAGCGATTATACAAGTTCACTCTAGTAGGTAAACAAAGCAATCAGCTCACATCGAAGTCCGAAGGCGAGAGAACATTCGCGAAATTTCCTGCCAATTCGTCGGAACAGAAACATCTCGAAATTTCTCGATTGTTTTAGGTATTGCCACCTTTATCTAACTTGTATAATCGCTGTTGATAAATAAAATAAGATAAAAATAAATTACAATAGAATTTTAAAATAATACGTCACTATTTACACTATATACAGACAATTTGTGTAACAATACATTGGGTATAAAAATGTTAACTATTTAGACCTATTTTATACAAGCACATATTAGGTTTAAAATTCTGACCTATTCATACATATTTTATGCATGCATAAATTACATTTAAAATTCTTACTTATTCATACCTTTTATACAAGTATAAATCAGATTTAAAATTCTTACCTATTCTAACATTTATATGCAAGCACATATTAGATTTAAAATTCTTACCTAATCTTCTGAAGTGACAAATTGAGGTGACATGTAAGTTAAACATCGTAAGGGCATCTTGTTAATTTACAATATGCTTGCAATATTGCTTATATTGGTTTTAGTATAGAGGTATGCAGATTGAATATTGTAACTACAGAATCGTAGGGACATCTTGTTAACTTAATATAGGCTTGCTAAATGCGGGCTGGATAAATTTGAAAATAGAAATCACTCCATCGTAATATAAAGATAATATTTCACACTGTGAATATCACGCAGTTAATTTTAAATAGGCTTACAATGTTGATCATATATATTACTGAATATTTATATGCAGATAGAACATCGTAACTACAAAATGTATTGAATTATAAAGATATCATGTAAATTCATAATGGTTTTGCAAAATGTATTCGGAATAAATTATAATGGGTTTGCAAAATGCATTCAGAATAAATTTACGAGTAGAAATTATTCCACTGAAATATAAAGATACTTCACACTTTTATAAAATGCAAAGCCAAAGGGTTAATTTGAAATAAACTTGCTTTATTGCTTTTATTGAATGAAGTATAATAATTCAATGGATTCAATTAACAATCATAACTACAGAATTTTAGGAACACCTTGTTAATTTCATGCATTCTTTCAAAAAGGCTCCTAGAACAAACTTAATAATAGAAGTCTCTCCACGGAAATATAAAGATAATACTTCGCACTTTTATAAAATGTAAAGACAAACTGTTAATTTAAAATAGACTTGCAATATTATTTTTATTGATTGAAGTACAATGATATGCAGGTAGGACATCGTAACTACAGAATTGCAAGAACATCTTAATAATTTAAAATATTCTTGCAAAACCATCATAACTACAGAATTATATGGACACATTGTTAATTTAATGCATTCTTTCAAAACGTTTGTAGAACACAAACTTAGCAATGGAACTCTCTCCACGGAAATATAATACTTCGCACTTTTATAAAATGTAAAAACAAACTGTTAATTTAAAATAGACTTGCAATATTATTTTTATTGATTGAAGTTCAATGATATGCAGGTAGGACATCGTAACTACAGAATTGCAAGAACATCTTAATAATTTAAAATATTCTTGCAAAACCATCATAACTACAGAATTATATGGACACATTGTTAATTTAATGCATTCTTTCAAAACGTTTGTAGAACACAAACTTAGCAATGGAACTCTCTCCACGGAAATATAATACTTCGCACTTTTATAAAATGTAAAAACAAACTGTTAATTTAAAATAGACTTGCAATATTATTTTTATTGATTGAAGTACAATGATATGCAGGTAGGACATCGTAACTACAGAATTGCAAGAACATCTTACTAATTTAAAATATTCTTGCAAAACCATCATAACTACAGAATTATATGGACACCTTGTTAATTTAATGCATTCTTTCAAAACGTTTGTAGAACACAAACTTAGCAATGGAACTCTCTCCACGGAAATATAATACTTCGCACTTTTATAAAATGTAAAAACAAACTGTTAATTTAAAATAGACTTGCAATATTATTTTTATTGATTGAAGTACAATGATATGCAGGTAGGACATCGTAACTACAGAATTGCAAGAACATCTTACTAATTTAAAATATTCTTGCAAAACCATCATAACTACAGAATTATATGGACACCTTGTTAATTTAATGCATTCTTTCAAAACGTTTGTAGAACACAAACTTAGCAATGGAACTCTCTCCACGGAAATATAATACTTCGCACTTTTATAAAATGTAAAAACAAACTGTTAATTTAAAATAGACTTGCAATATTATTTTTATTGATTGAAGTACAATGATATGCAGGTAGGACATCGTAACTACAGAATTGCAAGAACATCTTACTAATTTAAAATATTCTTGCAAAACCATCATAACTACAGAATTATATGGACACCTTGTTAATTTAATGCATTCTTTCAAAACGTTTGTAGAACACAAACTTAGCAATGGAACTCTCTCCGCGGAAATATAATACTTCGCACTTTTATAAAATGTAAAAACAAACTGTTAATTTAAAAGAGATTTGCAGTATTGTTTGATTTATGCATAATGATATGCAGGTAGGACATAGTAGCTGCAGAATTGCAAGGACACGTTACTAATTTAATATGTTCTTGCAAAACCATCATAACTACAGAATTATAGGGACACCTTCTTAATTTAATGCATTCTTTCAAAATGCTTGTAGGACAAACTTAACAATAGAAATCACTCCACGGAAATATAAAGATAAAATTTCACACTTTGATAAAATACAAAGCCACACAAGGGGAAAAAAAATAAAAAATGTCGAAACGTGCTTTTTTTAAAAAACAGACAGGACTTTTATTATCACCAGGGCAGTACAGGACAGAGTCGCATCTTCATTATTCAGTCTGATGGTAGGCGGCGAAAGAATAATGGAAACATCCCATACATCAAGAGGCGGTGGTCTCTGTCATCTTGGCCAAGTATGCCAAGTCACGTGTGCGTCGCGAGAGGTGTCCTCTATCTCTGCAACTAATTAGGGATCGCAAACAGGGTCGCCGTCGTTATAACTTACAAGGTGCACACATAACCCTGTCCTGAGTTATGACCGGGTGCAAGAGGATTTACATATTCAGACGCGTTTTATACGCTGGGGGGGGGGGGGGGTTGCGGGGATGTCTGGAATTTGTGTGTTTGGTTTAGAGGCGGTGAATATATTGGCGTCGTGGATATATATTTCGAGTGGCCTCTTTAAAGTCTTTTAAGTGGTGCAATAAAAGGGGTGATCTGTGAGTGAAGGGTGAATAGATGAAGGCGGAGGAGTGGAATGGCTGTCAGCTTGAGATGCGATGGTTGACGCTGTTTAGTGGGATCTTTATTGAAGTTTTTAGCTTGATTTGTAGTGAAATTAATTTTTTTTGTTTAATGAAGAGGAATAGTACTTTGGTTTTAATTTCCGAAATCTACCGGTAAGTACGTGTGATGACGTCACCTATCACTGGTTGGTTGTTTTTAGATTATCTGGCGCCGTCATCAACACGAGGGCTATAATGCGCCGAAACATTCGTCATTAGACAAGCCAACATACATTTACAAACACCCATGCCTAACACGGGACTCGGAACCCGCAACCTCGCGGTCTAGAAGCTAGCAGGCTAACCACTATACCGTTTGGTCGGCCACCTATCACTGGTTAATATTGGTTTGGTTTTTCTGAATTTTAGGCTATTGGGGCTTTGCCCTTAGTGAATTATTGGTTGACTATATTATGGACATTTTGGCTTCTTTATGCAAATTTAGAAATTGGCTTCTTTATGCAATTTAAATGATGCAAGTGGTATTATATAAGTGCTGCTTTTCACAGTTCGCCGACCAAACGGTATAGTGGTTAGTGTGCTAGCTTCTAAACCGCGAGGTTGCGGATTCCGAGTCCCGTGTTAGGCATGGGTGTTTGTAAATGTATGTTGGCTTGTCTAATGACGAATGTTTCGGCGCATTATAGCCCTCGTGTTGCTGACGGCGCCAGATAATCTGAATACAGCCAACTTTTCACAGTTCTAATCAGTCTCGTTTTTTGCGGCTAAGATCGGCCAAACAGTAGTAAGCTCAAATGTCTAGTGAGTGGAGTGCCTTACCGACCCTGCGCTATTTTCTGAAGTCCAAGTTTCCAAGTGCGTGCTATAACTTCAAAGTGACCTATGGGTTATTGTTTCGGGTCTCGCTGCTCTGAAATACTACCATACCAGTCCCGGACCTTTGCCTGTGTGGCGACCAGCACATGGAGCCTGCTTAGACTGCCGTCAAGCCTGATCAGACTGCCGCCAAGCCTGATCAGACTGCTTGCCTTTATGTAGAACTTTTGGCCTGCCATTGAACTGCCTTTATGTAAATTTCACGTCAGTCTACTGTAACCGTTATGTACATTATGTGTATTTATAATCTCTGTCTTTGCACAGACTGATGCTGTATTAACTGCTTCTGTTTAAGAGCAGGATCACTTCCTTCAGGGAAGTCGTTGTTATTATCTAGTCATTTACAGTTTTTAATAAATTATGTTAAGTTTGCGATACTAGTCTTTCTGCGCTTTATTTACACGATCGAGTACGACGTTTGGACACCTGCTTGAGGTAGTAAAGCTTTGTTTGCTCATAGTGCCTTTTTCCACACTACGGATTATTCTATGGAGTTTATGTTCATATACTATTGCATATGCTATTTGTTCAAAATAATCAGTGTTTTTATGAATAAAGGACTATCTTAAGATGGTCACTTGCTCATTTGACAATGTGTTACTATATGGACTGCCGGCCTGCCAATATTTAAGCTTTTCAACATGACAGTATGAAAACTAGGTAATGATATTTTCTCGTGTAATATGTCTATCGACAGAATGCTGATAATTAAATTTCACCTTTACATGAAATCTGACTCTGTTCTTTTTCCAGTTAGATTAGGGATTGGGCCTACTGTGTCCCTGGGAGGAATTGAAGTTCAACTTTCATAAATATTAAAAACCATTAGTCATATTGACTTGAAATTTGACCTGAATTTACTTATAGAAGTGAAAAATGATCTGACTATAGTTATTTTTTCTTTTGTCATTCTATTTCCTCATTCGTAGTCGGGTCTTTCTGACCTGTGTTTCTTTTTTTTTTTTACAGTTATTTTGAAAGTTGAACCCTATATATGTGATACGCGGAAGGGGGAATGAAAAATCCTATTTAAACTAGGGGTGTGGAACATCGTACAGCTTTCAGTTACATTATATTACTGATGTGGTTTTGTGTCATTTACCTTTTTTATATTTCCATCATTCGTTTAGAAAAAAATGGCCAGTTTGGCGATATTTTTTGTGATAATTGTAATATGGGACTTAAAAAACTTTCTTATAAGTGAAACTGAGAAGAGGAGAAAACATGATCGTTCATGAGCTATGCTCAAGCAAAGAGAACTCTGTGTTAAAGGCATTCGTTTTTCCACTTTTTAGAACAGAAGAATTTAGTTAGAAGCATTTCACGGGAATTTGGGGGATGGGGATGTTTAGAAAACCTTAAGAGGCATCACCACAGCGATTTTGATCAATATCGTTAGAGCCGTTTTTTAGCAATCATTGGAAAATATGATTTTTTTAATGGCAGCTCCCCTATGCGCATGCACGATTTTGACGAAAACCTTAATGGTATGTCTTTGGACCCTCACCAAATTTGAACATTGTTGATCAATTTGTTCGGGAGTTATACTGACCACGTACACAGACATTTTTTGTAGATCACTTTTTTGAGATCAGGATGTTCCAAAGCGTAGAGAAATGTAAAAAAAAACCAACTCATTCTTTTTGACGGAAACCTATATTTTTATTACCCTTATGTATTACATATGGGTAATTGAAAGTAAAAAATCACATGAGAGCGTTTTCTGAAATTTGAAATTGAATTATCGTGGCATTTGGTACAAATGAACAACTAAAGTATAACAAAACGAAGAATAAGAATCAAATGTGGAACAAAAAGAGAATGAGCGTTGGAAGATGAACGAGAGAAAAAGTATGGACGTTTTAAAAGAGTAACAGTATTAAGTATAATTACACTTTAGTACTAGTAAAATAATAGTTTAAATTATTATTTAAAAGTGTTTTTCGGTAATGAAATCAAAAAGCAATCGAAAATGGAGGCTAAGTAATCTTGCAAAACTGCTGAGCTTTGCGCACCTGACTTTATTTATTCGAATTTGAGTTTAAATTATGAAGAACAAAAATAAGAAATTCTAGCATAGACTTGTGATTTTTAAGTACCCGAGCATATAATAGTTCTAGTACAAGCTAGAATTTATTATTTGCGTTTTTGTGAACTTCGGCTAAAATTTTGAATAAGAATGTTGATTAAGGAGAAATTAAGAACATTCTAAGCATCATGTATTTATTGGTACACAAACCCTATAATTGAATTTACGATGAGTGAAGTTGGAATGGTTAAAATTTTTACAATCTGCAAAAAATTGCAAAATATTTTACAGATATGAATGCGACTGTAAAAAATAAAAGGTTATAAATGTAAATGTAATTATTTTTTGCATAGTTCTACATTATAAATAAAAGCAATAAAGAATTTTAAAATGATAACTTAAAATGCAATGACAGGTGTAATGTAACTTAGAAATATGAGTAAGGAAACTTAATTTACAATACGTTTCAATACATATATTTTCATGCATCTTTTTATTAAAAGAATAATTTTTACTAATTAAAATAAAAAATGAATTTAAATATAAATTCCACAAAAATCAAACTAAATGGTAAAGTAAGTTAGTACATGGAAATATGTCTGAAGAAAAAATTTACAGCTCAATTAATGAAACAATTTCATAAAATTTGAATATTTATAACATTTATGTAATTAAATCCTCATTTACTAAGGTTAGATTTAATTTAAAAAATATTTCATTTAAAAAAAATGAATTTTTAAAAATTATATTTTATGAATATAATTTTCCCATGTACTTTGTAATATCTATACAGTGCTTCGTCTAATGATTTTTATCGACCCTCAACGTATATAAAAATTTGGGTAAGAAGTTACACTTGGGAGAAAGATTCTAATTGATTTTTTCGGGATTTACTGAACAAAAACTGTTTTAAGTAGATCTTATATTATTGCTCTTTTCTCTTCTATTCAGCATCAGCAAGCAATGACACCTTACCAAACTGTTAAATAGGTAGAATAATTTAGTTTACACACTATTTGATGTATCCAAATTGCTCATGCACTCAAATAACAACAAATCTATCAGACCCGCATTTCACATTATTGTTCCTTTCTCTTATTCAGCATCAGCAAGCAATGACACCTTACCAAACTGTTAAATAGGTAGAATCATTTAGTTTACACACTATTTGATGTATCCAAATTGCTCATGCATTCAAATAACAACAAATCTATCGGACCCACATTTCACATTATTGTTCCTTTCTCTTATTCAGCATCAGCAAGCAATGACACCCTTACCAAAATGCTAAATAGGTAGAATCATTTAGTTTACACACTATTTGATGTATCCAAATTGCTCATGCACTCAAATAACAACAAATCTATCAGACCCGCATTTCACATTATTGTTCCTTTCTCTTATTCAGCATCAGCAAGCAATGACACCCTTACCAAAATGCTAAATAGGTAGAATCATTTAGTTTACACACTATTTGATGTATCCAAATTGCTCATCTACTCAAATAACAACAAATCTATCAGACCCGCATTTCACATTATTGTTCCTTTCTCTTATTCAGCATCAGCAAGCAATGACACCTTACCAAACTGTTAAATAGGTAGAATCATTTAGTTTACACACTATTTGATGTATCCAAATTGCTCATGCACTCAAATAACAACAAATCTATCAGACCCACATTTCACATTATTGTTCCTTTCTCTTATTCAGCATCAGCAAGCAATGACACCCTTACCAAAATGCTAAATAGGTAGAATCATTTAGTTTACACACTATTTGATGTATCCAAATTGCTCATCTACTCAAATAACAACAATGCACAAAAGATCCAACCAATCGCGATATAAAAGTCCCCTTCCGCTAAAGCGTCCCGACTTTGGCGAAGAAGGCTAAAATGATAAATCAAACGAAAGGGGGCGCCTAATTTGCGCCAGTGAAAAGAGCTCCAAAAAATGGTGCACCTAGGTAATTGTCGCCTTACGGTATAGAGCAAGTGATTCATGTGTTTCATCTTGCTGGTGTTCATTAAGCCGGGCCCTCGTAATCCCTACTTTGCCACCGGTCTAATCAATAGCCCTAATGTCCCAACCGATCTTTTTGTGCCTTTGGTATAGGGGGAACGGCTGCTGGCCTTCGATGGAGTATATCTAGATACGATTGTGTGTGTCGAATTATTCGATATTAGTGTACAAAGTTGGATTGAGATGGTCACTGTCTCTTAATGGTCGCTTCTATATACTGTTACGAATTTCTGTATATTTGTAAGTATTCCGTAGTGTTGATTATGTAAATAGGAAAATCTATGTACATTTCGCATAAGGCAGTGCAAGAGTTCGCTTTCCTGCAATGTGTGTCTTAAGGGGACTGTTAAGTCAAAAATAAAAATTCTTAAATTTTTGTCTAAAATTCATGAAATTTTTTTTTTGCAGTTCAATAGCAATTAGATGAAACACAATCTAAAATTTCAAAAATTTATATTGTTTTTTTTCAAGAAACTATATTTTTATTGAAAAATTTAGCGTTTTTTCCGTAATTTTAAAAACGCTCCTTGCGATTCAAATTTTTTGCAATCTGTCTCAATTTTTTTGTACAAGCTAATCGAATATATATTGACATAATTGTGCATGGATTTTGAATTTGACTCATTGGTTAATTATTTAAAAGTAAAACTTTGGTACAATGGCAAAAAAAAGTAAACTTTTTAAATACGAAAATTGCTGTAAAACAATAAAAAAATACCAGATTCCAAAATCCATGCACAATTGTGTTCAAAATAGTATAGTAAACAATATCTCCAAATTAAAATAAAAATACATCAACTTTTGAATCGCAAGGAACAAATCGAATACCCTAAAAATCTTAAAATACACATGAAGAGAAAAATGCAATTTAAGAAATTGAAATACATACGATTTCTGATATACGCGCTTACAAAAACTCAAATAATATTCTTAGTTCTTCTCGGATCAGCAAAAGTAAGGTAAGTACTGAAAGCTAGAATTGAAGGCTATATATTTCCACTATAATATAAAAATAGAAAATTTTGAAATTTTTGCCTTAACAGTCCCCTTAATGTTTGAAAACGAGTTTTACAGAGGTAATGCTGGGAAGCGAGTTTTACAAAGAGAAGGCCATTTAACATTATGGTAGGGGCAATCTCGCCAAATTGGCGAGATAGAGGCAAGTTGGCGACGGTTTTGGCGACTAATTTTTGTCTCCAAATTTGGCGAGAAATCGCCAACTGTCGCCAAAATTGGCAACCATTTTTGGTTCCCATGTACATGTATAGGACTTTTCGACTACGATCTGGAAAGTCCTCCAAATTTCTATCTCTAGAAGATTCACGAAGTATTGACTCCTAAATAAGGCCGGCCGTGAGTGGAGTTAGTTGATTGAAATTACTGAGTTGAGATACTGAGTAAGCTGTCTCTCAGTGAGCATTCATAGTAGCTCTAAAGCGAACTGTATTGCATTGTCTTTTGCGGCGATTTGTGGCAGTTGTGAATTTTTTTTAACTGCTGTTTTGTGCTCTATTGTTGTGAAAAGAGCTGTATTGAGTCTACTAGAACGAGAAGTTCTAGAGTTGTAAGAGAATCTGCGAAGAGTTATATCGGAATAAATTTCTGCAACTTTTGATCTGCTTTGGTTTCAAATCTTTCGAACTCATCCACGCAACAATACGTTTGTATTGCAGTGCATCATGTCCGGATAACAAGACTTTGGAGATCGTTTAATGACCCTGTTAAGGCTGGTGGCTTATGACAAAACCCTGACTATTTGCTTTTTTACAAAAATGTATCCCAAAGCTTGCCATTAATTTTAGCGAGAAAAGTTGTCACCGAATATCAACGTTCCCATCCGATATATTTTTGAAAACAATATGTTATTTCGATTGGTCGAACTTCAAAGCACTTCCTATTGGAAAAATATACAATCCTACTAATATTGAGCCCTATAAACTGTCGCCGAATATCCTCGTTCCAATTCAATATCGATTTGAAAATAATGTATTATCCCGATTTCAAAGCACTTCCAGTTGAAAAATATATAATCCTGCTAATATTGAGGCATTTAAACTGTCACCGAATATCCACGTTCCAATCCAATATCTATTTGAAAACACGATATTATCTCGATTGGTTGAATTTTAAAGCACTTCCAGTTGAAAAATATACAATCCTACTAATATCGAGGCATTTAAACTGTCACCGAATATCCACGTTCCAATTCAATATCGATTTGAAAATAATGTATTATCCCGATTTCAAAGCACTTCCAGTTGAAAAATATATAATCCTGCTAATATTGAGGCATTTAAACTGTCACCGAATATCCACGTTCCAATCCAATATCTATTTGAAAACACGATATTACCCCGATTGATCGAATTTCAAAGCACTTCCAGTTGAAAAATATACAATCCTACTAATATCGAGGCATTTAAACTGTCACCGAATATCCACGTTCCAATTCAATATCGATTTGAAAATAATGTATTATCCCGATTTCAAAGCACTTCCAGTTGAAAAATATATAATCCTGCTAATATCGAGGCATATTAAACTGTCACCGAATTCCAATCCAATATCTATTTGAAAACACGATATTATCCCGATTGATCGAATTTCAAAGCACTTCCAGTTGAAAAATATATAATCCTAGTAATATTGAGACATTCAAACTGTCAACGAATATCCACGTTCCAATCCAATATCTATTTGAAAACAATATTTTATTTATAGTTTTTTTTTATTTTTTATTTATAGTTTGTGTGTTTCAAATTGGCTACTGATCATGCCGGTACTTTCATGTCACTTCTATTTGAGTACTTCCCTCGATAAGCCATTCATTTGACATCTTACACCTATCTGTAATTTTGTCTGAGATGTTTACTGAAGTCAAACAGATGGACAAAGCTTTTGTATCAGTGTCTTTCTACGCGTTAGCGTTGCAATTGAATGCTTTAAACTAAAAATTTTTTTTTTACGTACTAGAAACCAACCAAAACTAACTATACCAATGCAATATGAAGCTTATAGAAAGGCTTTGTTCAGCTGAGATCACCATTTCCAAAGAACGTTATAAATATTCAATGCATTTTTTAAGGAAAGGTCTCTTTGATATGAGTTTCCATGTCGAAATATAACCGACAGTTGCCACCGGAAGTATAAGAAATTGCGACCGAAAGTCAATCGAAATTCGTGAAGCTTAATTTATAAATGCTTAAAGAAATGTGCCATTTATCATTAAGAAGGCTACTATAAGGTTAGCCGGATTACTTATGTTCAACCGGAAGTTCCACTCAGAAGTGCTTAGACGTTCGACCGGAAGAGTGCATAACTTATAACGAAGTTTACATCTTGGCGGAGATTGGATTAAAACTTGGGCTTTCAGTTTCGCTCTAAGATGGTCGCCAAACTTATAATACTTGGCGACATTTATGATTATTTGTTTGAAACCTATTTCTTGTCCCGGCATTTCCTATGAAGCGCTTAAAACACCTTATAAACGTCTTGTATTAATGGACTTTGTCACATAACGAAGTCGATACCAGACGAGCACTTCTCACTCCAACACCACAACACCAAGGAGAGGACAAAACCGCGACGGATTTGATGTTCACCCCCCCCCCCCCTTCCCCATTTTCGTAGCCACCGGCATTCGAAGAGGTACAACCAAACCCATGACTCCCGATCATGAGCTTTCAAATAACTTTTATAACTATATTCGTAAATATCGCTTAGAGCATATTTTTATGAAACGTTTGATTCCTTTATTGCTGGTTATTTTGGTTATAACGAAGCTATGATTGAGAATAAGAAAGTATTAATTGATATCTCTGAATTAATTTTGAAAAGTCATATTGTATAGAGCATAATTTTATGAGCCATTTGGTAGCTTTATTCCTTGTTATTTTAGTCATAACGAAATTACGATTGATAATAAGAAAGTATTAGTAGCTATCTCTGTATTAATTTAGATAAGCTTCCCCACCTCGGAAAGTTGGGAAATTTTCAGAAAACATTCTCAAACATATACCAGGTAATTTTTTTAAAAACAATTTTGTTGTAGGTTCCTCACCACTATTATTGGTAAGGGTTCACAAAAGCAGTAGCAACAATAACAAATTCATACCACACTAAATTATCAGCCGCCCCCTACGCGCCTATACCAGAGCCTCCTCCACAAAAGAAGCGACGCCTTCCCCCCTCCGCAGCCGTCCTAATTACCAGGTGGCCTTGTCGAGCCGACCACCTTTGACAATTCATCAAAACCAAATTTCGTCGACAAAGCCTGTCTTCTAACCACCTTTTTCATTTTTTTTTTCCTTCAACCCACCATCTCTAGTCATTACACATTGGACAAGAGTGGCGAGCAATTAGAAGACAGCCGCAAAACAGTTCAAGGGGGGGGGGGGGGTGACTAGGACTCATCTCTAATAATCGGTTAGAGGCTGGATCTTGATGATCTTCTCAATTGATGAATCTTCCCAAGAGGAATGGAATACGAACAGCTGGCGTTGGAAGGATTTGCAAGTCCCCCGGTTTTGTTCTTCCTCTGGTATTACCATTAACTAAGATAATATTCCGGGTGACTTAGTGGTGGATAAAAAAAAAAGAAAAAACCAGTGAAATAACACGTTGGTTGGTTAGAGGAGAGGAATTTTGTCTGGAAAGTTATAGCGAGTGATAAAGAAAATCTTCATCACGCCATCACCAGTAAGTTTTCCAGGGTTGATTCCGTGCTTGGGGAAAAAATGGTTTTTGCTTAAAAGCTCAAGTTTCTGTTGGAAAGTTGTCTGACAAGGAAGTTTTAAATTAATGACAATATTTTGTTGGTGGGGGAGCTTTCTTTTGTGCTGACGTGTGACCTGTTTAATTGCGGGTTGGAAATGCGACAACTTGTTTGGAGTTATGTGCTGGGAGTAGTTTTTGCGAGGTGAAATTGCTACTTTTGCAAATGCGAACGATTTAAAAGAAGGTGAAGTAATGGGTTTTGGGATAAGTGACAGATAACTTGCTGGTTTCTTCCGGGAGAATTCTGAAAAAATTTCTGAGCTGTGATCTTAAGCTCTCTCTCATTAATTTATTGTGGTTCCTGTGAATATTGTAAGGGAATAGTGTACGGTGTTGAATTAGATTTAAGAGGAAATAGTTTTTTTTTTTTGTAAACTTAAGTACATAATAAATTAATAAAAAGGATAAAAAATTTAAGTAAAAATACAAAAACATCGCTTGGGACCAAGATTTCCGGACACCAAATTTTTTAATGTTCTACTTACTGAATATACCCTGTAATACATTTTTCTCAAACTGTTTACGACTCACGTAACAAAGTTATTTGTAAAAAATTAATTCAGAAACATTCTATGTATAACCAGTTAATTCAGCATTATAAAATAATTTATTACATTGCTTTAAACGATATATTTTTATGATATTGCACAAAAATGAAGGAAGCAAATTTTAATGGTTGGTTGGTTGTTTTCAGATTATCTGGCTACGTCAGCAACACGAGGGCTATAATGCGCCGAAACATTCGTCATTAGACAAGCCAACATACATTTACAAACACGAACCCGCAACCTCTCGGTCTATAAGCTAGCACGCTAACCACTATACCGTTTGATCGGCCAAATTTTAATGATTCTGAATAATAATTAATGACAAAAGAGCCTATATCAGTAATTTCCTCCATTACAAAATTACTTATTACAATATCATACAATACTTTAAACTCAATATTTTTTTGTAAATGTACTACAAAGATGACATTAGGGTTCAATGGTTCTTCAATGGCTTTTAACTTCCCCTCTTCTTCACCCTGCAATGGTTTCAAAAGAGCTGCTGCACTTACTTGATTTTCATCTGGGAGCTAGGGTCGGATAGTATTGGTAAGCTTGCAAATAATTGTGCTTACTTTCTATATTTATGGGATTTTTTTTTCAGTAGGATATTACAAAATGTCCTTTTTACCCGATATTTTATGTTGGAAACACGCATTTTTACAGATTTCAAAAGAGCTGCTACACTTACTTGATTATCATCTGGGAGCTAGGGTTGGATAGCATTGGTAAGCTTGCAAATAATTGTGCTTACTTTCTATATTTATGGGATTTTTTTTTCAGTAGGATATTACAAAATGTCCTTTTTACCCGATATTTTATGTTGGAAACACGCATTTTTACAGATTTCAAAAGAGCTGCTACACTTACTTGATTATCATCTGGGAGCTAGGGTCGGATAGTATTGGTAAGCTTGCAAATAATTGTGCTTACTTTCTATATTTATGGGATATTTTTTTCAGTAGGATATTACAAAATGTCCTTTTTACCCGATATTTTATGTTGGAAACACGCAATTTTACAGATTTTTGGAGAGGGTGCGAAATGATACATTTGCCCTTACTGTTGGTGAAGCACGTGGGTAATTGCCTTTTTTGACCTTGTGTAGTTGATTCCTATGGGGGTGAATCGTTGAATCTAAAGAGGAGAAGAGCGAGTAAAGAAGTTTGGAAGGGTTTGGAGGGCAGGCCCTGATTATCTCATAGGCCCAAAAGGCCTGGGACTTGGGCCCATGATTTGGCATTATGATCCGAAATTGGTTGTTGTAAACCTATAACTTTTGTTTCACAATTTGTTTTACCTCTTTTCACCCCGTGTAGTTGACTCCTATGGGGGTGAATCGTTGAATCTAAAGAGGAGAAGAGCGAGTAAAGAAGTTTGGAAGGGTTTGGAGGCAGTCCCTGATTATCTCATAGGCCCAAAAGGCCTGGGACTTGGGCCCATGATTTGGCATCATGATCCGAAATTGGTTGTTGTAAACATATAACTTTTGTTTCACAATTTGTTTTACCTCTTTTCACCCCGTGTACTTGACTCCTATGGGGGTGAATCGTTGAATCTAAAGAGGAGAAGAGCGAGTAAAGAAGTTTGGAAGGGTTTGGAGGCAGTCCCTGATTATCTCATAGGCCCAAAAGGCCTGGGACTTGGGCCCATGATTTGGCATCATGATCCGAAATTGGTTGTTGTAAACATATAACTTTTGTTTCACAATTTGTTTTACCTCTTTTCACCCCGTGTACTTGACTCCTATGGGGGTGAATCGTTGAATCTAAAGAGGAGAAGAGCGAGTAAAGAAGTTTGGAAGGGTTTGGAGGCAGTCCCTGATTATCTCATAGGCCCAAAAGGCCTGGGACTTGGGCCCATGATTTGGCATTATGATCCGAAATTGGTTGTTGTAAACATATAACTTTTGTTTCACAATTTGTTTTACCTCTTTTCACCCCGTGTACTTGACTCCTATGGGGGTGAATCGTTGAATCTAAAGAGGAGAAGAGCGAGTAAAGAAGTTTGGAAGGGTTTGGAGGCAGTCCCTGATTATCTCATAGGCCCAAAAGGCCTGGGACTTGGGCCCATGATTTGGCATCATGATCCGAAATTGGTTGTTGTAAACATATAACTTTTGTTTCACAATTTGTTTTACCTCTTTTCACCCCGTGTACTTGACTCCTATGGGGGTGAATCGTTGAATCTAAAGAGGAGAAGAGCGAGTAAAGAAGTTTGGAAGGGTTTGGAGGCAGTCCCTGATTATCTCATAGGCCCAAAAGGCCTGGGACTTGGGCCCATGATTTGGCATCATGATCCGAAATTGGTTGTTGTAAACATATAACTTTTGTTTCACAATTTGTTTTACCTCTTTTCACCCCGTGTACTTGACTCCTATGGGGGTGAATCGTTGAATCTAAAGAGGAGAAGAGCGAGTAAAGAAGTTTGGAAGGGTTTGGAGGCAGTCCCTGATTATCTCATAGGCCCAAAAGGCCTGGGACTTGGGCCCATGATTTGGCATTATGATCCGAAATTGGTTGTTGTAAACATATAACTTTTGTTTCACAATTTGTTTTACCTCTTTTCACCCCGTGTACTTGACTCCTATGGGGGTGAATCGTTGAATCTAAAGAGGAGAAGAGCGAGTAAAGAAGTTTGGAAGGGTTTGGAGGCAGTCCCTGATTATCTCATAGGCCCAAAAGGCCTGGGACTTGGGCCCATGATTTGGCATCATGATCCGAAATTGGTTGTTGTAAACATATAACTTTTGTTTCACAATTTGTTTTACCTCTTTTCACCCCGTGTACTTGACTCCTATGGGGGTGAATCGTTGAATCTAAAGAGGAGAAGAGCGAGTAAAGAAGTTTGGAAGGGTTTGGAGGCAGTCCCTGATTATCTCATAGGCCCAAAAGGCCTGGGACTTGGGCCCATGATTTGGCATTATGATCCGAAATTGGTTGTTGTAAACATATAACTTTTGTTTCACAATTTGTTTTACCTCTTTTCACCCCGTGTACTTGACTCCTATGGGGGTGAATCGTTGAATCTAAAGAGGAGAAGAGCGAGTAAAGAAGTTTGGAAGGGTTTGGAGGCAGTCCCTGATTATCTCATAGGCCCAAAAGGCCTGGGACTTGGGCCCATGATTTGGCATCATGATCCGAAATTGGTTGTTGTAAACATATAACTTTTGTTTCACAATTTGTTTTACCTCTTTTCACCCCGTGTACTTGACTCCTATGGGGGTGAATCGTTGAATCTAAAGAGGAGAAGAGCGAGTAAAGAAGTTTGGAAGGGTTTGGAGGCAGTCCCTGATTATCTCATAGGCCCAAAAGGCCTGGGACTTGGGCCCATGATTTGGCATCATGATCCGAAATTGGTTGTTGTAAACATATAACTTTTGTTTCACAATTTGTTTTACCTCTTTTCACCCCGTGTACTTGACTCCTATGGGGGTGAATCGTTGAATCTAAAGAGGAGAAGAGCGAGTAAAGAAGTTTGGAAGGGTTTGGAGGCAGTCCCTGATTATCTCATAGGCCCAAAAGGCCTGGGACTTGGGCCCATGATTTGGCATTATGATCCGAAATTGGTTGTTGTAAACATATAACTTTTGTTTCACAATTTGTTTTACCTCTTTTCACCCCGTGTACTTGACTCCTATGGGGGTGAATCGTTGAATCTAAAGAGGAGAAGAGCGAGTAAAGAAGTTTGGAAGGGTTTGGAGGCAGTCCCTGATTATCTCATAGGCCCAAAAGGCCTGGGACTTGGGCCCATGATTTGGCATCATGATCCGAAATTGGTTGTTGTAAACATATAACTTTTGTTTCACAATTTGTTTTACCTCTTTTCACCCCGTGTACTTGACTCCTATGGGGGTGAATCGTTGAATCTAAAGAGGAGAAGAGCGAGTAAAGAAGTTTGGAAGGGTTTGGAGGCAGTCCCTGATTATCTCATAGGCCCAAAAGGCCTGGGACTTGGGCCCATGATTTGGCATTATGATCCGAAATTGGTTGTTGTAAACATATAACTTTTGTTTCACAATTTGTTTTACCTCTTTTCACCCCGTGTACTTGACTCCTATGGGGGTGAATCGTTGAATCTAGAGAGTAAAGAGCGAGTAAAGAAGTTAGGAAGGGTTTGGAGGACAGGCCCTGATCATCTCATAGGCCCACAAGGCCTGGGACTTGGGCCCATGATTTTAGGAGGCTCCGAAATTGGCTGTTGTAAACCTATAACTTTTGTTTTACAAAAGTTAAGTGAGTATCTTTTATAATCTGCATAAAAATAATTTTTACATAAAAATCGTTTTGAATTGATCTTAAACAGTCTTTAGTATCCCAAAACGTATTTATTCAAACAAACGAAACTATCATTCAAAAGCGTAAAAAAACAAGCTTTCTTGGAAGATAGAGAAAAAACAAATCGAAAGGAAGTCTTGGAAGAATTTATTGTGAGACCAGCAAATGCCGACTCTGAAGTTGTGAATAATGCTGCAGATATTGTTGTGACGGATTGTACTACACATTGTGATAGTGAAATGCAATGCCATACAAAACAAAGTTTTTCCCATTTTGGGCAATTTTGCAATTTGACCTGAATATACGCCAAGTAGGGGGAAATGGCATGATACGTTGAAAAAACTATTTCGAACTACTTGTTTTTTTTTCATGCCTTTTTTTTTCTTTCTTTCTTCAGGTATATTCAGGTCACATTTCAGGTCATTTTGACGAGTGATTTTTTTTTTTTTTTTTACAGCTTTTTAAAGGTTAAACTTTAGTTGTAATCACCATGAGCGCCCCCAGAAATATTTGCAAGAGGGTGCAAGACTAAATTGTATCAAAATCATTAATTTTTTTTGTTATAAATGTTTTTAATAATTATGCATTACAAATTATACTCTTTGAGAATAATTCAAATGCATGGTATATATTTTTGAAAGCGAAACCCTGTTAAAAAAAAAAAAATACAAAATAGTAAAAATATTAAAGTATATATTTTTAACGATTTTTTTTATCATCCAACTAGATCTCACGACATTCAAGAGACAGTGCTTAGAATAGAGGAACTCGAAAATGCAAAAATACAGAAGAGTAACATTTTATTTCTTCCAAGTTTCGGATATAATAATATAAAAAAAGAAGTCAAAATGAAACACGAAGGTAGTATTAGAATATGTTCAATTGAATCCTAAAAATAGATTTCAAAATAGTATATCTAAGGACTTAAGAAACAAAATATTTTCTCAGAACTTTGAGAACTATACACATAAAATGATTATACAATAAAAGGAATAAATACTTCTACTCATCAGCCTCTAATGATCATAGACAACAAGCGCCAGAAAATCGTCACGTAAATAGCTATAAAAAACGACATAGGAAAAAAACAAAATACTAAATTAATAGGAAAAAAAATCCTCATTAATAAGGGAAAAAAAACCCTCATTGTAACATAACGTATATATATATTTTAATCTTGGAATTTAAATCTGTTTCCTTACATTTTTTTTTTAATTTTCAAGAGCCGGGGGGGGGGGGGGTGCAAGTGAACCTTCTTGCACCCTCCTGGGGGCGCCCATGGTAATCACCGTATATCTCTGCAGGGGCATTTGGCCACCAACTACTATATAAGTAGATCCCTCACTGCAAACGTACTTCAGAAAATTAAACTAGCCAATAATTTATGCAAAAAAAAGTTCTCTGAAAGTTTCAGTATAATATCAGATCGTTGAAGTCATTGAAACTTTCCGACTCGTGTTTCCATACGAATCACTGCTCCATATATAATTGCTGAATATTTAACTGCATCAATGGACGTAATTTATCTTTGGTATAATTTATTAGAATGATATCCGAGTTCTGCTTTGGACATGACTTTCACTTAATCACATGGCGATGATCAGTTAACAGATGACTAAATCAAAGAACTTGAGGAGGACATATTTCATCACAAAGATATTCAGTCTCTTTTTTTGTTATTTATGGTATCTTAAAGGCTTTTTTTTTAAGAGCTTGTGACTATCAGATCTTTTGATTTGTTGCTCGGTTGATTGTGAGCTCTTCATGAGAGTATATGCATTTGGACTTGATAATTTGAAATGTTTCAGAGGAGATGTTTGCCTGTTTATACGGAAAATGGTAGTTTTTTTTGGAAACTTGGGAAAGAAATTGTCTAGAGTTGCCTTCTAATGAAGTAATTTATAAATTTAATTATTTTAGAAACATTACGAGTTTTCGTCGCGATTCACTGGGAAGATTGCTATGTGGTGGTCTAGTGTGCAAATGGCAGATACAACACCTAGGCACTAGTGATCACTTTTGCCTAGTGGTTAGCGAGCCTGTCTTCTGATCTAGGAGTCCCGGGTTCGACTCCCTGTTAGCGTGCATAGCTACAAAACTATAGAACTGCTGTTTGAATGTTTTTTTTCTTAAGTTGAAATATGGTATTGAAAGACTAATATTGAAATTAACTTTATTGGGAAAGTCATGACTGGATATATATCTTAATTTTGTAGTCTTTTAACTAATATTTAAAAAAAAAAGAAAATATATTACTCAATTTTTAAAAATCATTGTTTCTGGAGGGTTTGGTTTTTATGACGCTTCCTTTCCTCCCTATATATAATATGTTTAATAAATAAGATAAATTCCAAAGTATTTGAGAAGTTGTAATAGCTTACAGTAGATAGCAGTGCATTGCATAAAAGAGAAAACAGCAGCTTAAGCACGTTGAGGATACCTAAAGAATCATACATCTCAGTAACAGAATGCTATATCTAACTCTGAAGAACTTCCAAAACAGCGATTCCTCTAAGTTATCTAGTATTTACTTAGGCCAACCACCGTAATTAAAAAAATAATCTAAGCCATGTTTTGACGCTTTTGCGTTCGTCCTTTGAAATTACATATTTTTTTCTATTGTTGTATAGGCTTGTATGACCTAAGAACTTGAGCACTTCAACGAAATAAATAGATTATTTTCTAAGAACTAACCAGAAGGTGTCGAAATAAGCATTGAATTTTTAGAAGGGATTTAGGCCCCTTTAACTAATCACGGAAGTACTAGTAAGTAATCTAGTATTTTGTAGGGTCAACTAATATTTATTATTTAATTTTTTTTTATTTTTTTTTTTTGTAATTTTGGAAATAATTTTCTAATTTCCTCTTACACAAAGTATTATAAAGGTCTTTTACAGATGACTACGCTGTAGTCTGCTAGAATTAGCTGTCAGTTGAATTATGGCCACAATGTATAATATACTCTGTATATCAATACGTGTATCGATAAACCCTGCATAGCGATATGCATACAATGTATCGATTTACACTGTATTTTCATACCTATACTTGACGAAAGATGTAATCGAAGCAAATTTTCGAAAACATGTATCCGTACTTATACGTAATTGAAAATAAAAATTTCGAAACTGAAGAAATTTTCGGCACAATTTAAAAAAACATTTTAATTTCAAGTATTTCCAGTCATTTTAACCAGTTAAATTCGTCATTTTAATACTCGTAACTACCTGTTCAAAACCCCACCGAACACAAGATCTTTTCAAGAAAACTTCGCCCTTGATCCAACGAATGAGTAATAAAAAAAAAAAAAAAAAAAAACTCATCTACCTATTCCGGAACCTTCCTAATTATCTTCCTCGCATCCTTCTCGTTTCCCGACAACTCCTTTTTTCCCTCTCTCTCTCTCTCCCGGAAACAGGAGTCCCGGAGTAAATGGCCCACAATCGATTTAACCGGGAATGATGAAAACCCCCGACGTAACGGCTTTGCTCGGCTCATAATATATAAAATAAAGGTAATAAAATACGCAGCCAAATTGGAAAGTTATTAAAGACTGATATTGGGTAACCGCGGGACAACGATTAGGGTCGACCCGAAGACGACAAAATTGCTTCCAACAAAGTGCTTAAGAAGTACTCTTATATGAGATTTTTTCCTTTGCCCCCGCCCCCCCCCTCAAATTACACTATCGAATATAGACGCTACTTAGGTCCTATTTTAGCGGTAGATTTCTTTGGCGTTATTTTACTTTTTTTTCTGGAGAGATTCTTGATCATTTTATGAAATAGTGATAATGATTAAGGTTTTTTTTTTTTTTTTTTTTTTTATGTAGGGGTTTTGATTGATTTGGAGGACTTTTTTTTTTTTTTTTTTAATTTGCAAGTGCTTTTGGATTTAATTTGTTGGAAAATATATGATTGGATTTTGAGGTTTCTTGTTTCCTGGAAAGGTAAAAAAAAAAAAAAAGTGGGTACTTATATGTTATCCCATCAAGGGTTGGCGAACTTTTGGTTGGTTGTTGTATTCAGATTATCTGGCGCCGTCAGCAACACGAGGGCTATAATGCGCCGAAACATTTCGTCATTTGACAAGCCAACATACAATTACAACACCCACGCGCCGATCAAACGGTATAGTGGTTAGCGTGCTAGCTTCTAGACCGCGAGGTTGGGGGTTCGAGTCCCGTGTAAGGCATGGGTGTTTGTAAATGTATGTTGGCTTGTCTAATGACGAATGTTTCGGCGCATTATAGCCCTCGTGTTGCTGACGGCGCTAGATAATCTGAAAACAACCAACCAAACACCCATGCCAAACACGGGACTCGAACCCGCAACCTCGCGGTCTAGAAGCTAGTATGCTAACCACTATACCGTTTGGTCGGCCCGATTGACTCGGACCAACGTCCCTTGGAAGGTTGCGCAGCTGAAGTCTTCCACAGGACGGCTGGTCCGGTATGAGAAGTCGGAGCGGGCCTCCGTCCCGACCGTTTCCGGCAGTCTAAGGGAATCCGTTTGGTGAACTTTTTATCTCACTAACAGTCGACGGGATAATATTCAAGTAGAGTACTAAAAACTATTGTGTTTTATTTTTCAGTTTGCTATTTTGGTGTTGATTTTGAAATTAAACGTTGGTAGAATGCGACTCCTTGAAAGGATTAATCTCCATTAGATGCATTTTGATTTTGTTTTACAGTAGAACCTCGATTAACTGTCCCTCCTTTATCCGGAACTCTCTGTTAACCGGCAATCATTTAGTCGACATCAAAAATCTCCCAAATGAGTAATAAATCATTTGTTCCTTTTTAAACCGTAATCTTTTTTCCTTGATCAAAAGTTACATAAGTGATGGTGAGGATTTTGACTGTTTTTCTAAAGAACTGACATGGTTAGCGCAACCTTCGGATGCAGATCAAACTGAACTATTGCCTTCAAAAAGACTCCGGGATAGAGCAGCGAAACAAAGATTATCAAGATTATTGCAACAAAAACTAATTTCCAACAATTATGTCATGCGAAAATCATTTACTTTTTATTGTTTTTTACAACTCTCTATTATCCGGAATTTTCGCTTAACCGACCTACCTTTGGTCCGAATTAGGTCGGTTAATCGAGATTCTACTGTACTTCGAAATGACATCGTTATGACATAAAAACTGCTCATTGTCGCTTCTTAGAGTAGTGGCAATGGTTGGCGGCCAAGAATAAAAACCGCCGAATGTAGGTGGGGAGAGGAATGGGGGGGAATTGAAGAATTTCGATGATTTTGCATTCGGAGATCACTGAGAGGAAGCCAATACTCTTCATGCCGCCCACCAATTGATAGCATTGTTCGAAATACCAAGGACGAAATGAGCTGTTTAGAGGTTCAACTTAAGGAAAAGAAGATAACGGCAAATCTTCCAGTTCATATTGTTGCGTGGATTGGGTTCGAAAGATTTGAAGCCAAAGCAGATCAAAAGTTGCAGAAATTTATTCCAATATAACTCTTCTCAGATTCTCTTACAACTCCAGAACTTCTCGTTCTAGTAGACGCAATACAGCTCTTTTCACAACAATAGAGCACAAAACAGCAGTTAAAAAAGTTGGGCAACACAACTGCTCAAATCGCTGCAAAAGACAATGCAATACAGTTCGCTTTCGGAACTCTCTGAACTCTCACTGAGACTCAGTATCAGTAATTCCAGTCAACTAATAGACTCAGCTAACAACTAACTTCCCCGCTCTCTTGGTCAGCCTTATATAGGACAGGTGAATCTTCGTGAATCTTCTAGAGGTCGATATTTGGGGAACTTTCCAGATCGTAGTCGAAAAGTCCTATACATGTACATGGGGACCTAAAATGTCGCCAAATGGTCGCCAAGTTTGGCGACATTTGGCTATTTTTCGACAAATTTGGCGACACAAATTAGTCGCCAAAACTGTCGCCAACTTGGCTCTATCTCGCCAATTTGGCAACATTGCCATTACCATAATGTTAAATGCCCTGCTCCTTGTAACACTCGCTTCCCAGCGTTACCTCTGTAAAACCCGTTATCAAGCATCAAGACCCATATTGCCGGGAAGCCAACTTAACGACGAACAATTTGCACTACCTTATGCGAAATGCACATAAATTTTCCTATTTACAAAATTAACACTACGAAATATTTTCAAATATACAAAAATTCGTAACAATATGTTTCAAAAATCGAAGTTGCTCGGTAAGGGGAGAGATTTTTTTAAGTAGATGGCACAATCACCTGGTCATCTCCTTAGAAACCCATAATAATCTTTTGTTTGTCATAAAAATGCAAATACATTTTCTTCTCCCTGACTGATTTTCACTACTAAGATAGTTAGAGAACATTTGATTATCCCGATAGTTGGCGCTAAAAACGTACTCCTTGTATGCTTCGAAAAAATGAGTGTGCCAGTACTTCAAAGCACTTTTCTCTCACGAAAAGGGAAAGGGTTTCTTATCTCATGGTTTTCCCTGTTTATCCGAACTTACTAGGGTATTGAGAGACTTCTTTCACAAGTACTAACCATTATTGTGATACATTCAGGCCAAATACTATCACTATATAGATATTAATAAGTTGAATGACTAGATTTCTTTCACAATTACTAACCCTTATTGTGATACATTCAGGCCAAAAACTATCACTATATAGATATTAATGAGTTTATTGACTAGATTTGTTTCACAAATACTAACACTTATTGTGATACATTCAGGCCAAATACTATCACTATATAGATATTAATAAGTTGAATGACTAGATTTCTTTCACAATTACTAACCCTTATTGTGATACATTCAGGCCAAAAACTATCACTATATAGATATTAATGAGTTTATTGACTAGATTTGTTTCACAAATACTAACACTTATTGTGATACATTCAGGATAAATACTATCACTATATAGATATTAAAAAGTTTAATGACTAGATTTCTTTCACAAGTACTCACCTTTATTGTGATACATTCAGTCCAAATACTATCACTATATAGATAATAATAAGTTTAATGACTAGATTTCTTTCACAAGTACTCACCTTTATTGTGATACATTCAGTCCAAATACTATCACTATATAGATAATAATAAGTTTAATGACTAGATTTCTTTCACAAGTACTCACCTTTATTGTGATACATTCAGGCCAAATACTATCACTATATAGATAATAATAAGTTTAATGACTAGATTTCTTTCACAAGTACTAACCACTATTGTGATACATTCAGGTCAAATACTATCACTGGCACGGCCTGATTCAGAAAACTGATTAATATAGGCACAACATAGCAGATGGAGTCCCCATTGATGATTATTCGTGTTGTTTAAATACTAATGCCAATTTTAATGACCGTCTTCGTTAAATTAATCTCAATAGATTAATATGTTTAATGGCCAATGAGTTATATTAATATATGTTATCATATTTTATGCCATTGATCAAGTTCATTGAATAGTATTGTTGCGTGGACGGGTTCGAAAGATTTGAAGCCAAAGCAGATCAAAACTTGAAGCTATTTATTCCAATATCACTCTTCACAGATTCCTTTACAACTCCAGAACTTGTCGTTCTAATTGACACGATACAGCTCTTTTCACAACAATAGAGCACAAAACAACAGTTAAAAACTTGACAACACAACTGCTAAATCACTGCAAAAGACAATGCAATACAGTTCGCTTTCGGAACTCTCTGAATGCTCACTGAGACTCAGTATCTCAACTCAGTAATTCCAGTCAACTAATGGACTCAACAACTATAACAACTAACTCCATCACCCACTCTCATGAGCTTTTATAGGGGAGGTGAACATACGTGAACCTTCTTGAAATTCCTAGAGGTAGATATTTGGAGAACTTTCCAGATAGTAGTCGAAAAGTCCTATACATGTACATGGGGACCGAAGATGTCGCCAAAACTGTCGCCAACTTGGCTCTATCTCGCCAAATTGGCGAGATTGCCATTACTATAATGTTAAATGCCCTGCTCCTTGTAAAACTAGCTTCCCAGTGTTACCTCTGTAAAACTCGTTATCAAGCATTGAGACCCTTATTTAAGCATAACTTAACATGAACTATTACACTGCCTTATGCGAGATGTACATACATTTTCCTATTTACAAATTTAACACTACGAAATATTTACAAATATACAAAAATTCGTAACAGTATATTGATAGTTACCATCGATATAGATAAACAACTGGATAGACTGCTCCATTGTCAATGCAAAGAGAAGGACGCGCCGGGGATTGCGAAGCTGGTGGGATGATTAACCAATCACAGTTCACTTTCATAGTTGGATGGGAATGCGAAAAACCTTGTTAAGTGTTAGAGTATATATTTTTTTGCACATTATTACTAACTAGCTGAATACCCGTGCTGCGCTACGAAATTTTACCATTAGCATTTTAGCGATCAAAAGACATTCATGTATTCTACACTTCAGACGTTTGCTCCCATTTCGATCCCGAGAAATTGATTTATCAAAATAGGAACTTTCCTTTGTTGACATTTTAAACGAAATCTATATTTGTGAATAGTAAATTAAAATAGTTTATTGTGTTTATGTTTGCTCTTAGTTCTAAATTTCAAAGTAGTAGCTGTATTGGAATTGAGACATTAAGTTAATCTTCGTATAGTTTAAATGTTGCGTCGACTTTTCATTCCTTAAAAAATCGTTAATCGATATTGGAATGACTTATTTTTTTAACATTTGCACCAAATATCAGAAATTTGACTACATTGGAAGATGAACATTCGGATATCCCTCGTTTGGAACATTTAACCCCTTTTCGACCCCTTAAAGTTGGTTAATCGATAACGGAATAGCTTACTTTTTCTATGTTTAATCTTTTTTGACATTTGTACCAATTTTTAGAGTTGTGACCAAATGGGAAGTGGGACATTCGAATACCCCTAGTTGGGAATGTTTAACGCCTTTTACAAACCTTAAGTGGGTTAATCGAGATCGGAATGGCTTACTTTTTCTACGTTTATCTTTATTGACATTCCTACCAATTTTCAGAGTTATGACTATATGGGAAGTGGGATATTCGAGTTTGGAATGTTTAACCCCTTTTCCACCCCTTAAAGGGGGTTAATCAAGCTCGGAATAGCTTAACTTTTCTATGTTTGTCTTTGTTGATATTTTTACCAATTTTTAGAGTTGTGACCATATGGGAAGTGGTACATTCGAATATTCCTCGTTTGGAACGTTTAACCCCTTTTCCACCCCTTGATCCACCCGAGATCGGAATAGTTTACTTTTTCTGCGTTTGTCTTTATCGATATTCGCACCAATTTTTAGAGTTGTGACGAAATGAGAAGTAGGACATTCGAATATTCCTCGTTTGAAACGTTTAACCCCTTTTCGAGCCCTTAAAGTGGGTTAATCGAGATCGGAATATCATAGTTTTTCTATGTTTACCATTGTTGGTATTTTGACCAATTTTCAAAATTGTGACCATGTCGGAAGTGGGACATTCGAATGTCCCTCGTTTGGAACATTTAACCCCTTTTCGACCCCTTAAAGTGGGTTAATCGAGATCGGAATAGCTTACTTTTTCTATTTTTACCGTTGTTGATATTTGTGCCGATTTTCAGAGTTGTGACTATGTGGGAAGTGGGAGAATTAGTGATGAGTGAGTGAGTGAGTGAGTCAGTGAATGAGTGAGGGCTTTGCCTTATATATAGAGAGATTAAGGTCTACTATTGACATTTCTGCTGTGTACAACCCAAAATTTTATTTTCAATCCTCGGCAATCCGTATTTTTTATCCCACCAATTGCATCCGGCAACTGCTTCATTTTCCCAGCGTTAAGCAGTCTATCCAGCTATCTATCTATATCGATGATAGTTACACAGCACAATTCAATCATAATTAGATACATTATATCAACAAAGAGATTTTCAGAGGAATTCTTCAGGCAATTTTCAGTCAACATTCAGGGAACCTACTTACAGGCCCTACGTGCATCATGGCAAAAGTTAAGTACGAAGCTGTAAAATGCGAAAAAATCGACATGTACAGCTTCAATCGATACGAAATGTGGTCAGAAAGAAGCAAATATGTTTATGCATGAAACAAAACAAAGAATTAAATACAAATCTAAAATCAATATTGAATGTTCATAAATTATAATAGAAAGTTATATTAGAGTCATTAAATATGATGTTTAAATCCTAAACAAAAACACCCGACTTCTAATAGGGCAAGTGACCACCTCTCATCCCCATACAAAGTTTACAGCGTGAGAAATATTTTTCATGAGGTGATCACTGATCAACCACCCCAAAGTCAAGTAATCACCATTCTTCCTGGAGGACTGTTTGCAACTCTTCGAAAATGTCTAGTGCTGTGAAACATGCAAACGCCGCTGAGGACAATGTGATTAAGAAGTCCGAGCTAAAATCCCGATGGAGTAAACTCCATAATTTAAACCTTTTTTAAACCTTTTTTAACCATTTTTGCGCTCGTGTGACGCCTCTCGGACACCACATCATTGGATGCCGCAACACGAGAAGACTACTAGGTTTGATGCGGAAATTCGATGCAAAGCCAATGACTGTCTTTAGTTTCCATGAAGTGAATACTTAACCTCAAACCGAACAAAAATACCGCGAAATGTCTCGAGTTGCTGGTTCCTCCACGCGAAAAAGGGCTCGAGTGCAAAGAGTTAAACAGTAACTGTTTAATAATTGTCAGGTGCATTTAAACTAATTTGGGAATGATTTGTCGGGAGACAATCAATACCTAAATTTATGTAATTCTCTATCAGTGATGTATGAACTAAAATCTAAATTTTGATTTACAAAAATTAAAAACTGGATATAATTTTGTAATCCATTAGACATTCTACACAATTTCATTCATCATTCCTATTATGCAATTAAAATTTACAACAACAAATGGAAATAGGAATATAAATGGTTTAAAAAGTAAGTTTTTTACATAAATTTATTTCAAACCATATAAAATTGAATTAAACTTTAAAACAGGAAATGTCCCATTTATTCCTTTCTTCAATTCAGAAATTATAATAAACCATACATTTTCAAAGCCATTTAATATAACTAGCTGAATACTCGTGCTTTGCTACGAATTTTTAACATGTGCAATAATATGCTAGCTGTGAGGCCTCGCGTTGCAGAAATATGTCGTTGGTGATTATGTCCCAGTTTTTGGCGCTTCGTTCGCAGGAAGGCTAATCGCTACTCAAAATCGATCACGCTTCGCTCGCTGAATAGTTCATTGACACATAAGCACAAGCTTACTTCACTCGTTGAATGGTTCATTACTATGCAAACATAGGCTCGCTTCGCTCTCTAAAAGGTTCATTGATGTGTAAGCATAACCTAGCTTCACTCACTAAAATCTAATTGCTACGTAAAGCCTTAGTAAAGAAACAAAAGATCCCCTTTAATATCCCGTTAATACAATAATACAACACTCCTTTAAGATTATTTTAACACGTGTTTGTGGAAAGAAAAATGGGAAGTCCAAAACTACTTATTTAGAAACTTTCATAGCTTTAGGCTTATTAGAAGTCGCTTTTTGTGAAAATATTAATTAAAAAACAAATTAAAATTTAACATTCTTTTTGTCAAATATCCAATTAAAAGGCCAAAACTACTTGTATTGAAAATTTCGGAACTGGAGCCCAATTAGAAATAGTTTTGTAAAATATTTGTTATAGTTAAAAAAAATTCGTTAAAAAACAAAGTTTTGATGTTCAGTTTTTTAAAAGTCCGATTAGAAGCACACGACTGCTTATGTTGAAAATTCCGGAGCTGTAGCCCTTATAGAAATCGTTTTGTAAAATATGTATCAATTAATTACAAAAAATTAATTAAAAAAGAACTAATTAAAATGTTAACATTCTGTTTGGCATGTATACAATTAGAAGGCCAAAACTACTTATGCTGAAAATTTCAGAGCTCTACTCCAATTTTAAGTAGGTTTCCACACACACACACACACACACACACACACACACACACACACACACACACACACACACACACACACACACACACACACACACACACACACACACACACACACACACACACACACACACACACACACACACACACACACACACACACACACACACACACACACACACACACACCTTGTTTTATTACTATAGATATTTTTAGACATATTTGATGTATGGATGAATTTTGAAAATGCCACAAGAACAGTGAAGTTGTATTTAAACAATGCATTTAAATTGTTATAATTTCACATTATTTGAAACAAATGAACGGCAGACCATTGCAGGGATTTAAACAATGCCACTCTGTTGATAGTATTACACTATCTGGTCATTGAATGTTTAGTAACTAACTTTCGAGAAAGAAAGTGCGTTTTTGATACCCTGATATTCGTAAACAATATTGTGATCCGTCTCTTGCAAATTTGCTTGTTGTTATGTAAGTAGAGCTGTTCTCGCATGAGTATTATACCTCGGTTATTATAAGACTTTATTCGAATTATTGAATCAAAATGAGCTGTCAACTAGTCCTGAGGTGGTTTAGGAAGAGACTGGCAAGCTGCTGTTGCAAGTGTCTCAAAGAGGACCACCAGAACGAGGATGCCTATACGTCCTTCTCGTGGTCCTAATGCTCGTTCTCCATTCCTGGCGGCTGGATCGTGGATTTCGAACCGTCACAACCTTTCTTCACACAAATGGATCCACGTGACAAAGTCACTTCGTGGTTGGTCTACAATGACCTCTACTATACTAAACTTCAACTTAACTAGACATCACTTAGACGTAGATCGTCATAGTGCTCATAGGTATTTAATCCATTTTGGCGGCTTAAAAGCATAATGTTCGCCAAACCACAACCCTATAGAGAACAAAAGGTTTGGCGAGAATTATGTCTTCACTCCGCCAAAATGGATTAAATACCTATGAGCACTGTGACGATCTACCGTCTAAGTGATGTCTAGTTAAGTTGAAGTTTAGTATACTCCCGTTGCTACTTCATGGGACGTCAATTTAACTACGACTGCTGATCCTCACGGATTTGAACGTGACAATGCGTAAATGCTTGACTATGACACTTGATTCTGTGACTCCTGAAATACGATTACTGAACTGTGACGGCCGAATTGTGACTCATTTTCTGTGATTCCCGACGTGCTAGCTTAATATTACTATCTCAACATGATGTAGTTAATTTGCCGATGATGATGGCTTGCAATCGAAGGCCTGGTGTGCGAAGAAGATCCACCTTTCTCTTGTGCACACTGTTCCTTACTAAGAGATCAGCTGTGGATTTTTCCCCATAGGGATCCATTACAAATACAAATATACCCCAACAGGGTTGGTCGAGTAAAATAAAATATTTATACGTACGTATAAATAGAATTTGCACACATAACACAAAATACAGAAATTGAGGAATAACATGATAGAAGATACAGAATTTGTAGAATACAATATAGAAACACCAAAATTGCATATTATATAATATATCATTTTTAATACATAATACATTATTTTTACAAAATTAACGTAGTTACATCACATACCAAGAAAATTAGTTTTACAAAATTAACGTAATTACATCAAATACAGTTTATAGCTCATCAAGTTACAAGATCACACCTACTATATACAATAGTTACAAGATCATACCTACAATATACAATAGTTACAGGATCATACATACAATATATGATAGTTACAAGATCATACACACGATACACAATAGTTACTGGATCAGTGTTATCTGTTGTCCACTAGATAACCAGTGCTATCTAGTGGATGTCTATGTGTTGTCAACACGATCTTTTCGACGAACAGGAGATGTATCAGACATCGCCATCATTAATCCTTGACTTTCAATTTTGAAACATTTATTAGATGTTCGCGAATGCATGTCTTTTGGACTTTCCATTTCTAAAAATCTAAAAGTTGTCCATAAAACCCCTTCTTTTGCCTTACTATTTCTTTACATCTGATAGTTGATCACACACACACACACACACACACACACACACACACACACACACACACACACACCCTTCTCGAATCCTATTTTCCTCTTTTGAGTACTGAATTTATCAGTCAATCCTATTGAATGGTTTTATGAACAATTCATTTCCAACTTAATCTCTAAACTATCTCTAAAGTGAATAGCAGCCTCTCAAATTCAGATTTTCTTCCGGAAATTAACATTTTACTCTCCTTGCTTGATTTTTGCCTGTGAGTGTATACAATTTAATATGCAACATTGTCAGATCATAATAAATCCTGAAGTGAACAAAAGCTGAACTAACCAACAAAAGCACTTTTCTTAGGTAAAAAGTTAACAACATGGTCACTAATTAAAATATTTAGTTTTTATATGATTACACCCAATACTTTTTTTTTCAATGCTAGCTTTAATTAGTATTTTAAAGTAGATGCAAGATGTTGTTGATGGAGTTCTTTTGAAATAGCCGACTAACGGGTTCATCAATACATTTACTTACGTTTACAAGACTTTTTATAAGGCCTTGATATTGAAACAAGTTTAAAATGACGTTTTCAAACATAAAAAATTTTAGTAAACAATATATTTTTTTTTAATTAATAAATCATAGTGATCTGTCTTATCTCTAATCTCAGATAGAGATTTTTACATGCAAGTTCCAGAGATAAAAACCAATTCTTTCCAATATTTATTGAGATTTTTGATGAGCAAACTCGCAAAATCAGACCTACTATTTGCATGCTTCACTAATAAGAGGCTTTTCTTCCATATTCAACACATTAAAAAAATATATTCTAAAAAAATAAAAAATAAATAATTAAAAAAAAAATAATTCTTGTCTGTTTTGTGGAGCTTATGCCCTTAATTTTCATTTTATTCATTAGATTCATTAACTCGAATTCAACTTTGAATATTTAAAGGTTTTTTTTTTAATATCAATTTTGAGATTTTTACGTAATTTGAATGCGCAAATTTTACCTTTTCCAATCATGCATTTTTTCCCAGTGTTATCTAATTAGAAGTGCATATAAAGAAATATTGAAGTATAAAGAAATGTAGAAGTATAAAGAAATGTATTTTTACATTAATAGAAGTGCAATGGGGGACCATGTTTTTTTTTCATGTTTTTTTTTTTTTTTTTTATGTTTGATGTATGTTGTTTTCTGTGTTTTGGCTTCTCAGAAATTCCTATGTATTTAAATATGAAATTTTTGTTCAATTTATATTTGTGCTTGGGTATATTCTGAAATGAGGCTTGGAATGTAACTTGTAAGCTCATTTTTTAATTTTTTTCAATGAAACATATCAATTTAAAAAAAAATTAAGTGACCTAAAGTAAAACAATTATTAAAAAAAGATATGAAGTAATTTTAATACATGTTCATTTCAGTAAAATAACACAAGTTTTAATTTTGTGTGTGTGTGAGTATATGTATATGTATAAATCACTTGTGTATGCGTATTGGGTTTTGAGAAAAGGCGCATCAAAATATGCCAATTTAACATGTCTGGTATAGGAGATTCTGTCTCCCTTTAAAGATTGGTTGGTTGGTTGGTTGTATTCAGATTATCTGGCGCCGTCAGCAACACGAGGGCTATAATGCGCCGAAACATTCGTCATTAGACAAGCCAACATACATTTACAAACACCCATGCCAACACGGGACTCGAACCCGCAACCTCGCGGTCCAGAAGCTAGCACGCTAACCATTATACCGTTCGGTCGGCCTCCCTTTAAAGAAACTCATATGGAAGCGATATATGTACATGTTTATCAATCTCATTTTCGGTGCAAAACACTAAAAATTAAAATAAAATCAACACGAACTTTTACACCCTCTAACTAAAAACAGCTTCAATTCACACTAAGTATCCCACTCTGGAAAAAAAAAATCCCCCTATAAACCCCCACTTCATCAAACCGCTACAATGAATATGCAGGACCGAATTAAAACCAATCCCGGCCATAAAAACACAAAAGACGCTTCCATTCTTTTATAATTGTCGTTAAAAATACGAGCAGAGAGAACAGAGAAGCTAGGCCTTTTATAGATGGGCCCTTCCTTTAAAAAGCATCCTATCAAACGTTCGATGTTAATGGGTGTTCTTTGCTTGGGCTTGCGACGTAATCTCCGCCCTGTCGACCCCCTTCTTGTCGAAATCCCTTCTTAAGCCCCGCGATGGCATTAAACACCCGGCCCAAGATGAAGGGGCGCTCTTATTTGCAAGCACAGGGACATTGGAGCTTGGGAAGAGACTTGTAGCTCTACCATCGGGAAACGAACTCTGTATTTTGTAGTCGAACTCAGGGATCAGGGGCAGAATGCTCGCTTAGTAAGGAAGAGGCCTCGGGTTCGCATCAATGTATGAGTGCTATAATTGGTTGGCTGCATAGAATATTTCTTATGCAAGAGCTACACGGGGTCGTTCTAATCAAGAAGGTAGTATCGCCGATTGTCCTTTCTTCATAGGCCGACCAAACTGTATAGTGGTTAGCGTGCTAGCTTCTAGACCGCGAGGTTGCGGGTTCCGAGTCCCGTGATAGGCATGGGTGTTTGTAAATGTATGTTGGCTTGTCTAATGACGAATGTTTCGGCGCATTATAGATCTCGTGTTGCTGACGGTGCCAGATAATCTGAAAACAACCAACCAACCAACCTTTCTTCATAGAGCCAATTCTTCGGCTCTATGAGCATATCTTTTTCATAAAGCCAATTCTCTAACAGATATTGTAGCTTTTTTAGCTACAATATCTGTCGGAGTATTGTTTTAAATGTACTCTTCCGTTAGATGGGTACCAGTTAAAAATCTTCCATTTGCAACGATAAATAATCCAAGTTATCAACCTTCAAATCATTTATAATTCCTATAACAAACTGTTATAGAGTTACAACCCTATTACCAACCGTAAACATTTAGGTTTGGCGATATATTTATGAGTCATTTAAACGTATAAACATATAGGCTTGGCG
Source organism: Linyphia triangularis (assembly GCA_963978545.1). Classification (NCBI taxonomy): domain Eukaryota; kingdom Metazoa; phylum Arthropoda; class Arachnida; order Araneae; family Linyphiidae; genus Linyphia; species Linyphia triangularis. The sequence goes on along the minus strand of OZ021723.1, from coordinate 8,084,116 downwards.
CCAACTTCGCCAACTGGTACCCGTCTAACTGAAGAGTACCGTTTTAAAACATATGAGTTTTTTACACCTGGCAATAACAACAGCAATAAAAGAATATTAACAAATTTAAACCAAAATAACTAGTTCTTTTTTTATTTCTTAATTTTAACTACTTTTTTAAAAACTTTTTTTAATCTAAAATAAATATATATATTTATAAAAAAAAAAAAAAAAAAAAAAAAAACATTTACTTTTCCTTCAAAATGTGTTGTTTATCTTTCATTAGTGTTGTTATATCTGGTGTAAAAATTTCTACACATCAAAGAAATACTTTGACAGATATTAAAGTCAAAGTCAAAAAAGTTTTAAGCATTGAAGCATTAGCACTATGAAGAAAAGACAATCTGACAATCCTTTTGAACTACAAAGCTAGAAATTCGTAAAAGCATTTCTTTAATACTGATATGGCATTTCTTTCATAAATCTATCCCAAATTCTGGAGAGTGCATGCTTGGTTATTAACTTGAAGCAGATGAAGGCTTAACAATCGCCGTAGAGATCTATATTAGCAACTTCCCTCCAAACTAGATGAAGCCTGTTTGTAACCATGAGCAACCAATTCAATTCGTTTCATTTGCTTGCAGAGCAAAAACCACTTAGAAGCTATCCAAAAGTAGTAGCTAGAGATTAGTGAAAGATTAGTTTACACTAGGATTCTTTATTTTCAAAACAGTTTTAGACATACTCTAGCTTTTTTTTCAGTTTAAATGGCAGTAAACCATACAGAAACATACTAAACTCCACCTTAACTGAACATAACTTAGATGGTAGATCTTCACCGCGCTCATAGGCAATTCATCCATTTTGATGACGTGAAGGCGCTGGGAAGCTCAGTCCAGCAATCCTGTAGAAAACAAAAGGCTATAAGGTTTGGCGAGCATTATGCCTTCAAGTCGCCAAAATGGATGAATTGCCTATGTGCACGGTGAAGATCTACCGTCTAAGTAAGTGATATTAAGTTAAGGTGGAGTTTAGGAAATATGGGAGGGGAATTGATATGGTGTATAACACAGTTTTTCAATTGGACACTACATATACTTGTGTTTCGAATGGGAAAACCCCCGAATTTTTTCCATCAGGAGTTCAAACAGTACACAAGAATGCCTACCACAATCACCATTGTGTCTGCTTCTTACAAAATAAGAGACAGGTAGTCCTGTTTCGATAATTGGGTTACCTGGTGGACAGGGGGCGAATATATGTGGAATCTTGTTTTCACCACTTCTCCTTTTTTTTGTGTAACTTGTTACATCTATTTAATTTAATCTTTAACCATAACCAACCCCCCCAAGAAAAAAAAATCCTGTCTACGGGCTTGCTGGTAGAAGTTTTCAGGGTTTTCCTCTATTTTAATACACTTCCCATTGAAAGTGCTCCTGATGCTTCTGTACATTGCAGTTACTTTCGTTCAGTGACTTTCATGAACGTTTTCATTCATGACATTCTAATTCAAAAACTGCTGAGTGGATTTCAGTGTGGGTTTTTGATCTTGGGAAAATTAATTTCTTTTGAAGGTTACAGTCTTTGTATTGTATCGTGTGGTGTTTTTTTTTCCTTTTTTCGTCAGATTCCTTAAAATGATTTTTCTTCCTGATGTTTGAAAATCAGACTTGGTTCTTCTCGAAAGATTTTATTATCGAGCAGGTTTTGTTGAAAGTATTTTCTCCAAAACCTGGTCCTAATAAATGGGATCCTTGGAAAAATTTTATTTTCAAAGTTTACATATTTTTACTATCGTTCTGTAATATGTATATTCCCATATGTAATATATAGGGTAATGAAAGTATAGTATTAGGTTAAAAAAAAAAAAAAAAAAAATCGATTTTTTTTTTTTTTTTTTTTTTTTGCATTTCACCACGTTTTGGAACATCCTGATTTCAAAAAAGTGATCTAGTAAAAATTTCTATCTGTGTGTATGTGGTCAGCATAACTCCCGAACAAACTGACCTACGATATTCAAATTTGGTATGCTGATTGGTTGTGGCTCAAGGACCTACCATTAAGGTTTTCGTAAAAATCTAACAAATTTGCATAAGGTAGCTGCTATTGAAAAAATCATGTTTTTCAATGACTGCTAAAAAACGGCTCTATCGATATTGGTCAAAATCGCTGTGGTGATGCCTCTTAAGGTGTTCTAAACATCCCCACCTGCGAAATTCCCCCCCCCCCCCCAAAAAAAAATAAAAAAAAATTATGCTTTAATGGCGCAAAAAGTTGAAAAACGAATGCCTTCAACACAGAGTTCTCTTTGTTAGAACATAGCTCATCAACGATCGTTTTTTCTCCTCTCCTCAGTTTCACTTATAAGAAAGGATAATATAAGAATTATCGCAAAGTATATCGCCAAAATCCATTTTGGCGAAGTTTAAAAAATATCGACACACTGGCCATTTTTCCCAAGCGAATGGTGGAAATATAAAAACGGTAAATAACACAAATCAACATCAGTAATATAGTGTAATTGAAAGTTGTGCGATGTTCCCCACCCCTAGTTTCAATTGCTTATGAAGGAATTTGAGCCATCAATCACCTCTAACACTCCTGGATATTTTACCTCATCATACAATACTAGAACGTAATCACTAGTTTGAATATCAGGTACAGTTATGGAAGATCATTAGAAGACCGCCGACCAAAAGGTATAGTGGTTAGCGTGCTAGCTTCTAGACCGCGCTTTTGCGGGTTCGAGTCCCGTGTTAGGCATGGGTGTGTTTGTAAATGTATGTTGGCTTGTCTAATGACGAATGTTTCGGCGCATTATAGCCTTCTTGTTGCAGATGGCGCCAGATAATCTGAAAACAACCAACCAACCATTAGAAGACCTTAACAATTTTTATCAAAGTCTGCTATATCTGCTCCTGAAAGCAGTTATTGCACAGATTTGAACCCAGTTTCCCTCGGCATTACCTTCGCTTGTTCGGAGGTCCACCACCACCACATTTTCTTTGGCATGTTCGCAGTAGTCTGAAGTTATTAGGAACAAGTGGCAATCCATCTTTTTCAAGAGTTTTGTTGACGAATTTATAAAAGCTTGAAATTTTGTTTCTGTTAAAGCACAACACATTATAAAATAAGTCACAAGAGATGGTCCACGTCCTCACCCGGAGAAAGCATTGAAATGGCAACTTCACAAAATTCCTTCTGCACCGAAATGATTTGATAACCCTTTTTTTTTTCTTTTTAGTTTTTTTTTTTACCTCAACCTGTTCCAGAGAGTTGGTTCTCTTACATATGTACGCGGAGTCAGGAGCTAGTTCACAAAGTCCTTCCTTTCCACTCCTAGCCGGGAGTTCAACCAACCAACCAAAAGCTTGAAAACGTAAATAAAGATTATCTTGCAATTTTTGTTCTCCACATTACACGTTGATTTAAAATTAAAAATACGCCTAGTTGATTACGTGCCAGAGGAGTCTAGATCAAATAAAACTGTGGTCACTTGTCCATGTTGTAAGTTCAACAAGTTTGCAACATTTTTTCAAAAGCTTCTTAAAAGTTTGGTTTCCAAAATGTCATGTTTAAAAGTTTTAGTTCGCGAAAAGCCACTCAAAGCTCGTGCACCAATAGAGTAAGTAATAGAATAACTAAAGAATGGTGATGATGTGTGCGTGGACCTAAGTTCAGTGACATTTATATAGGACAGAACACTTCTCTCCCAGGCCAGAAATACCACAGAACTCTTAACTCTTTTGTTAATCTTTAATTTATATGAATTCTTTTAAGTAGTTCAGTAATGTGGAGAAGATTAAGTGGTATTTTATAAGATAATCAGCCCAAAATTCGCACAGCTCCATAAAATATGCATTTATTAACCCTTTGCACTCAAGGCCTTTTTCGCGCGGAGGAATCAGCAACTCGAGACATTTTAGGTTCGGCTGGTGTTCATGGATTTGCCAAAGATACTATAATAACCCTTCGGGTTAAAGATGGCAAGCTTCCATAGATATAATGTAAAATAGTTGAGAGCACATGACGTCATTGCAGGATTTCTACATTGGCAAGCTTATCGCTCTTTTTGGTTTCACTTGGCGATTACATTTTATGGTTTTCCAGAAATCTTTTATCCAAAAAAAAGAACAAATCTGTCTAGCTCATCAAACTTTCACTAAAAAAATTTACACACCCAACCAAATTTTTGTTAATTTATATTTTTGACTAAAATAATTGAATACTTTTTTAAACAATATTAATATTATATTGAACCACTACAGCAAAAGTTCCATCCTGTAATGCAATACGAATCCTAATATTAGATTTGGGGTTTTTACAGCATATTCTAATATTGGTGAACTTTTAGTAAGTTTTCGTAAAAAATATGAACATCAAGAATTAACAAAATTACTAATTATACAAAATTATTGAAACACATTCTAGAAGAAAATGATTTCGATAAAGTTTCCATGCATTCTTCGAAGCAGTACATTAGGAAACTAAAAAATATCTAGTTATTGAGTGCAAGAATTTAAAAATGACTTGCAACTACAAAAACCAATATCATTTAGCATGTACTAGTTTAGAAGAATTTACTAACAGTTGAGAATAATCATTTAGCTTTATTAATTCATAAAATAAAAAACCGCAATGGTAATTGAGATCGGCGTCAAATTTCAAAAAAATCATAATAAACACATAATAATTGCGTGCATTTATGCAACTAACAAATGATAAACATTCTTTCAAGCGATGTCAAAGTAATAAAAAAAAGAAAAGTTCGTGAAAAAAACAACTATATTTAACATAAAAACTAGCCTGCTGAATGAGACGAAAAAATAAAAACAAATGATTAAGAACACTAACCATCAAGTTTCATCACAACCATCAAACACTGCAAAAAATGTCCTGTTAAAATTCTCTTACGAAAATTCTATAATCTTCAGAACATTACCGAAATTTATTGTGCACAAAAGCGAACAATTGAACAAACTTGAATAAATAATATGTTACTTTGCAAAGTAGAATCCTTCATTTTTGTTCTGCTATTTAAATCTCCCACGAATTCGACGAAATAAATCTGATGTTCTTACTTGTTTGTTTAAAAAGCACGATCGCCAAAGTAAGAACAAAGCTCTGCGCATGTCTGGAAATCGGAGCAATTTGGCGAAAGTTTTGTGCTCTCAACTTCGAAAATCCGCGAGATGGCAGCACTTACGTATCGGCGAAGCTTGCCTTCTTATAGTTTTAAGTTCTTTGGATTTGCTTCATAGAAACTAAACACAGTCATTGGCCTTGCATCGAATTTCCGCATCACACCTAATGGTCCTCTCGTGGTTTGGCATCCAATCGTGTGGCACGTGAGAGGCGCCACTGGAGTGCAAAGGGTTAAACTAAGAAAAATTTGGCTTCTATAAGAAATTTTTAAATAAAGGAAATGACCGCACATGTAAAAAAGCCGACCAAACGGTATAGTGGTTAGCGTACTAGCTTCTAGACCGTGAGGTTGCGGGTTCGAGTCTCGTGTAAGGCATGGGTTGGTTGTTTTCAGATTATCTGGCGCAGCCAGCAACACGAGGGCTATAATGCGCCGCAACATTCGTCATTAGACAAGCCAACATACATTTACAAACACCCATGCCTAACACGGGACTCGAACCCGCAACCTCGCGGTCTAGAAGCTAGCACGCTAACCACTATACCGTTTGGTCGGCGTAAGGCATGGGTGTTTGTAAATGTATGTTGACTTGTCAAATGACGAATGTTTCGGCGCATTATAGCCCTCGTGCTGCTGATGGCGCCAGATAATATAAAAACAACAAACCAACACATGTAAAAAAAACTATAAATTCTTGAAGTCGTGGATCTTCTTTAATGTTTCAGACTTCCTTGTCTAAAATAATTTCCCCATTTCGGTTATGACGTCATTTACGTTTAGAAAACATAGTTGTGATCTATTCACTCCAAAGGTTACCAAATCACCTCACTCTACGCTGCACACAACGACCAAACGGAAAACGGTATAGTGGTTAGCGTGCTAGCTTCTAGACCGCGAGGTTGCGGGTTCCGAGTCCCGTGTTAGTCATGGGTGTTTGTAAATGTATGTTGGCTTGTCTAATGACGAATGTTTCGGCGCATTATAGCCCTTGTGTTGCTGACGGCGCCAGATAATCTGAAAACAACCAACGACCAAACGGGAGACTTGTGCTAGTTCACAAAGTCCTTCCTTTCCACTCCCAGCCGGGAGTTCAACCAACCAACCAACCAACCAACCAACCAACCAACCAACCAACCAACCAACCAACCAACCAACCAACCAACCAACCAACCAACCAACCAACCAACCAACCAACCAACCAACCAACCAACCAACCAACCAACCAACCAACCAACCAACCAACCAACCAACCAACCAACCAACCAACCAACCAACCAACCAACCAACCAACCAACCAACCAACCAACCAACCAACCAACCAACCAACCAACCAACCAACCAACCAACCAGCAAACAAACCAACGACCAAACGCTAACTATAACCTTCCAACAAACCTCGATCAAATAAGCAGCTACATTTACAACAGCTACAACAAACATCCAGGCCAATTTTTTTCCCCAACCAAAATCCCTTTATTTGGCGAGAGAGAGAGAGAGAGCGATTCCTCCAAAGATGCCCAATCTCACTTCGCTTCCGATCCCCCGTATCGTAAACAAAGTGAAGCTCAAGAGCAAGACGCTTAAACCCGTTGATTCCGGACTAATGAGGGTGAATGTGATAAATGTCACCCCACAGAGGGGGGCTTTCCTCCGAGCCCTAAGCCCCATCCTCCCCTCCCCCCCCCTTCGATATTGATGGCGAGTCGTAAGGGCAATTACCCCAAAATTAAGGCGCCTCTCGCAGTGATTGAAAGTGGGAAGGGGGCGACTACGGCAACAGATCGCGAGGAGATCTCAACTCGACTCGATCACTCTTAAAGAAGTGAAATGAAGCGAGGAATGGATGCGCGCGTTCTTTTTTTTTCTTCTTCAGGGGTATTACTTTTTGGTACCTAATACTGTTGTGCTAAGCACAGGTGGTATCTGCAACTGAGCGCTCCAAATAAGAAATGGCGGTTTGAAAATTAACAACTTTATATAGTGGATGTTAAGTAATTAACACACTTAACATTTTTTTATTATTATTTCCTGGACACACACACATATATGACCATTCTGTAAAACAAATTACAGAGAACCACATGGTAACAATAATTCAATTTGGCTAAAAAAAACCTGCTGTACCACCTATGTTTTTAATAAGGAAATATAAGTTATTTTGTGTTGTTGATGGGAGGATGGAGTGATTTTTCTGGTGATTGTGTCATTTTGATCTTCATCTCATAGGCAAATAGCACTTATAATGCTATTTTTAATTTTTTATATTAACTTGGATTTTGTTGTGTGTCTGTTTGTAACAGTCAAAACCTGCGGAAGGCTAATTAACCTACTTGTCGTCATCCAATCAATCTGAAACTTGGCAGTTAGAGTCGTTGTTGATGACAATATATTCTATCAAGTTTTTTTTTTTTGGGGGGGGGGGGTGTTACTTAAAGGCTGCTTTTACTCGCTTTTCTGGTGGTTTTTCAGTGGACTAATTAATTTACTTCCCGTCATACAATCGAGCTGAAGTTTATCAGATTAGCTGTCGATGTGATTGCATTCTATCCAATTTTGGGGGCAAAAACAGTTAGTTCATGGTACGGAATCAACGGCTTTCTTCGTAAGGGTCGCTTACCATGAAAAGTCGATCTGAGCTCAAAATTGTTTCAAAAAGTTGCAATTGCGCATAAAAATTGACAATGCATGTAAGGATTTATATCAAAAACTTATAGGTTCCTTCCTTCGTTTTTATAGGTTAATTTTTTGAGTTTTTATGTTTGAGATAGGATTTCGTATTTTCGTATTAATTATATTCGTATTTCGTAAATTTCGTATTTTAGAGGGGTACAATACGATCTCAAAACAGTCTTAAAAATATGTGATATTTATTTTCGTGGTTTAGAAGGGTACAACATTATCTTTAGAAGAAGAAAAAAAAAAGACTTAAATATGTGATAGTTATTTTCGTGTTTTAAATGGATACAAAACTCTCTCATACAAAGACTAAAAAAAAAATGACATTTATTTTCGTGTTTTAGAAGGGTACAACATTATCTTTTGAAAAAAAAAAAGACTTAAATATGTGATGGTTATTTTCGTGTTTTAAATGGATACAAAACTCTCTCATACAAAGACTAAAAAAAAAGATGACATTTATTTTCGTGTTTTAGAAGGGTACAACATTATCTTGAGAAGAAAAAAAAAAGACTTAAATATGTGATAGTTATTTTCGCGTTTTAAAAGGATACAAAACTCTCTCATACAAAGACTAAAAAAAAAAAAAGATGACATTTATTTTCGTGTTTTAAATGGATACAAAACTCTCTCATACAAAGACTAAAAAAAAAGATGACATTTATTTTCGTGTTTTAAATGGATACAAAACTCTCTCATACAAAGACTAAAAAAAAAAGATGACATTTATTTTCGTGTTTTAAATGGATACAAAACTCTCTCATACAAAGACTAAAAAAAAAAAAAGATGACATTTATTTTCGTGTTTTAAATGGATACAAAACTCTCTCATACAAAGACTAAAAAAAAAAGATGACATTTATTTTCGTGTTTTAGAAGGGTACAACATTATCTATAGAAGAAAGAAGAAAAAAAAAAAAAAAAAAAAAAAAGACTTAAATATGTGATAGTTATTTTCGTATTTTAAATGGATACAAAACTCTCTCATACAAAGATTAAAAAAAAAAAAGATAACATTTATTTTCGTGTTTTAAAAGGGTACAACATTATCTTTAGAAGAAAAAAAAAAAAAAAAAAGACTTAAATATGTGATAGTTATTTTCGTGTTTTAAATGGATACAAAACTCTCTCATACAAAGACTAAAAAAAAAAAAAGATGACATTTATTTTCATGTTTTAGAAGGGTACAACATTATCTTTAGAAGAAAAAAAAAAAAAAAAAAAGACTTAAATATGTGATAGTTATTTTCGTGTTTTAAATGGATACAAAACTCTCTCATACAAAGACTAAAAAAAAAAAGATGACATTTATTTTCGTGTTTTAGAAGGGTACAACATTATCTATAGAAGAAAGAAGAAGAAGAAAAAAAAAAAAAAAAAAAGACTTAAATATGTGATAGTTATTTTCGTATTTTAAATGGATACAAAACTCTCTCATACAAAGATTAAAAAAAAAAAAAAGATAACATTTATTTTCGTGTTTTAAAAGGGTACAACATTATCTTTAGAAGAAAAAAAAAAAAAAGACTTAAATATGTGATAGTTATTTTCGTGTTTTAAATGGATACAAAACTCTTTCATACAAAGACTAAAAAAAAAAAAGATGACATTTATTTTCGTGTTTTAGAAGGGTACAACATTATCTTTAGAAGAAAATAAAAAATAAAAAAAAAATTTAAATATGTGATAGTTATTTTCGTGTTTTAAATGGATACAAAACTCACTCATACAAAGACTAAAAAAAAAAGGATGACATTTATTTTCATGTTTTAGAAGGGTACAACATTATCTTTAGAAGAAGAAGAAAAAAAAAAAAAAAAGACTTAAATATGTGATAGTTATTTTCGTGTTTTAAAAAGATACAAAACTCTCTCCATACAAAGACTAAAAAAGATATTTATTTTCAGGTTTTAGAGGGGTACAATATTACCTAAAAAAAAAAAAAAAAGACTTTAAAAAATGTGATATTTATTTTCGTGTTTTAGAGGGGTACAAAACTATCTCATACAAAGTCTTAAAAAAAAAATTATATTTATTTTCGTGTTTTAGAAGGGTACAATACTATTCCACACAAAGTCTTAAAGAAAGGCCATATCTAATTTGAAAGAGCAGTAATCGAATTAATAGAATAGCAAATTTCTTTAATCAGCTCTCCTTTAAAATTAAAAAACATGAAAATAACATCCTTTACTCCTTGAGTCCAGTGAATGTTAGGAATTATATTTTTTTATTACTCATGTTATTGGATACTACCATAAAAAAAGCGACTAAAGACAACGAGCTCATATTCAAATAAAAACATTAGTGTCTTTTATCTGCAGAGCAGCAAAGTGTATTAAACTAGTTACAATTTATCAGTATTTTTAACTGGCTCAAAGGTTATTTCATTTACACAAATTACAGGAGATTATTTAAATAAAAAACATTATTGTGATAGGAACTGATAACTGTACTTGTTTTTTAAATATAGTTTTAAAATAAGTAATTAGTTTTTAGAAATATTTAACATTTAAAAGTTCTTAATGTTTCGAAACATGAGAAAAAATTTAGTTTTAAAGTATTAAAATTGGCAAACACATTGAAATTGAGAATAAAGGTAATATTAGTCATAGACATAGTCTTAGTGGTCCCAAAAATGTGAATAAAGTTTTTCATTTAAAATGCTATAATTATAAATATAAAAATGCAATACTATGTGGGAATCGAACCTTTACAAAACTAGTCTTCACTTACTGAAAACGCATATATCTATTCACTCCAGTTAATGATTAAAAACTACGTTCAATAAAATTCGATAACGATATAATATCTTTTACGTGACTCTTGATTGTAACTTATTTTGAGTTGGGCGTCACAATACAGAAAAATAAAAAATACGATTATTTTTTCAGAGATACGTTGCACAGTTTTGTGGAATTCAGTTTTTCGTCGACTACGTTAATATTTCTACTGTTAACATAGTTTTTCTATTAGTTGTTATTACCTACCAGTTTAAAGCTTTATTAAAAAACACAATTTTACTACTAGATTTATTATTTCGTGAAAAGGCAGAATAAGTATGTATAAAAAGGCAATGTTCATTTTTCAAATCCTTTATGTTAATTCTGATTTTATGTGTTTGTGTATGGACGAGCGAATCTTTGGATATTTAATTAAACCCCTTGTCGTAATCCAATCGATTTGAAACTCGGCAGGTAGACTCTTTGTTGATGAAAATGTATTAGAAAAAAGTTTAAAAAAGTCAATGATACGGAATAGATGTTTTTTTTTCCCTTAGTGGTTAAATTCTATGGAAACTCGAATTGAGCTCAAAATTGCAATTGTATGTAAAAGTTTCAATGCGTAGAAAAGATTTATAATAAAAACTTTGATTTTATGGGTTAGTTTTTATTTATTAAGAGCTAAAGAAAGAAAAAATCACGTTACACGGAGTGAAAAGTGTGTTAAATACGAATGAACTCTCGTACATTAACGTTCCAAAGTAGATATTTAAGTTTTGCACGCCTTTAACGTTTTTAAAATATTATATTCACCTTTTTCAATAAACCGTATCCTCCACATTGTTCGCATTTTCCCGTTTTCACGTTTCACAGAAAGAAAAAATCACGTTACATGGAGTGAAAAGAGTGTTAAATACGAATGAAGTCTCGTACATTAACGTTCCAAAGTGGATATTTAAGTGTTGCCTACATTTAACGTTTTTAAAATATTATATTCACCTTTTTCAATAAACCGTATCCTCCACATTGTTCGCATTTTCACGTTTTCACGTTTCACAGAAAGAAAAAATCACAATACATGGAGTGAAAAGAGTGTTAAATACGAATGAGGTCACGTACATTAACGTTCCAAAGTGGATATTTAAGTTTTGCCTACATTTAACGTTTTAAAAATATTATATTCACCTTTTTCAATAAACCGTATCCTCCACATTGTTCACGTTTTCACGTTTCACAGAAAGAAAAAATCCCGTTACATGGAGTGAAAAGAGTGTTAAATACGAATGAGGTCTCGTACATTAACGTTCCAAAGTGGATATTTAAGTGTTGCCTACCTTTAACGTTTTTAAAATATTATATTCACCTTTTTCAATAAACCGTATCCTCCACATTGTTCACATTTTCACGTTTTCACGTTTCACAGAAAGAAAAAATCACGTTACGTGGAGTGAAAACAGTGTTAAATACGAATGAGGTCTCGTACATTAACGTTCCAAAGTGGATATTTAAGTGTTGCCTACATTTAACGTTTTTAAAATATTATATTCACCTTTTTCAATAAACCGTATCCTCCACATTGTTCGCATTTTCACGTTTTCACGTTTCACAGAAAGAAAAAATCCCGTTACATGGAGTGTAAAGAGTGTTAAATACGAATGAGGTCTCGTACATTAACGTTCCAAAGTGGATATTTAAGTGTTGCCTACATTTAACGTTTTTAAAATATTATATTCACCTTTTTCAATAAACCGTATCCTCCACATTGTTCACATTTTCACGTTTTCACGTTTCACAGAAAGAAAAAATCCCGTTACATGGAGTGAAAAGAGTGTTAAATACGAATGAGGTCTCGTACATTAACGTTCCAAAGTGGATATTTAAGTGTTGCCTACCTTTAACGTTTTTAAAATATTATATTCACCTTTTTCAATAAACCGTATCCTCCACATTGTTCACATTTTCACGTTTTCACGTTTCACAGAAAGAAAAAATCACGTTACGTGGAGTGAAAAGAGTGTTAAATACGAATGAAGTCTCGTACATTAACGTTCCAAAGTGGATATTTAAGTGTTGCCTACCTTTAACGTTTTTAAAATATTATATTCACCTTTTTCAATAAACCGTATCCTCCACATTGTTCACATTTTCACGTTTTCACGTTTCACAGAAAGAAAAAATCCCGTTACATGGAGTGTAAAGAGTGTTAAATACGAATGAGGTCTCGTACATTAATGTTTCAAAGTGGATATTTAAGTGTTGCCTACATTTAACGTTTTTAAAATATTATATTCACCTTTTTCAATAAACCGTATCCTCCACATTGTTCACATTGTTCACATTTTCACGTTTTCACGTTTCACAGAAAGAAAAAATCCCGTTACATGGAGTGAAAAGAGTGTTAAATACGAATGAGGTCTCGTACATTAACGTTCCAAAGTGGATATTTAAGTGTTGCCTACCTTTAACATTTTTAAAATATTATATTCACCTTTTTCAATAAACCGTATCCTCCACATTGTTCACATTTTCACGTTTTCACGTTTCACAGAAATAAAAAATCACGTTACGTGGAGTGAAAAGAGTGTTAAATACGAATGAAGTCTCGTACATTAACGTTCCAAAGTGGATATTTAAGTGTTGCCTACCTTTAACGTTTTTAAAATATTATATTCACCTTTTTCAATAAACCGTATCCTCCACATTGTTCACATTTTCACGTTTTCACGTTTCACAGAAAGAAAAAATCCCGTTACATGGAGTGTAAAGAGTGTTAAATACGAATGAGGTCTCGTACATTAATGTTTCAAAGTGGATATTTAAGTGTTGCCTACATTTAACGTTTTTAAAATATTATATTCACCTTTTTCAATAAACCGTATCCTCCACATTGTTCACATTGTTCACATTTTCACGTTTTCACGTTTCACAGAAAGAAAAAATCCCGTTACATGGAGTGAAAAGAGTGTTAAATACGAATGAGGTCTCGTACATTAACGTTCCAAAGTGGATATTTAAGTGTTGCCTACCTTTAACATTTTTAAAATATTATATTCACCTTTTTCAATAAACCGTATCCTCTACATTGTTCACATTTTCACGTTTTCACGTTTCACAGAAATAAAAAATCACGTTACGTGGAGTGAAAAGAGTGTTAAATACGAATGAAGTCTCGTACATTAACGTTCCAAAGTGGATATTTAAGTGTTGCCTACCTTTAACGTTTTTAAAATATTATATTCACCTTTTTCAATAAACCGTATCCTCCACATTGTTCACATTTTCACGTTTTAACGTTTCACAGAAAGAAAAAATCACGTTACATGGAGTGAAAAGAGTGTTAAATACGAATGAGGTCTCGTACATTAACGTTCCAAAGTGGATATTTAAGTGTTGCCTACCTTTAACGTTTTTAAAATATTATATTCACCTTTTTCAATAAACCGTATCCTCCACATTGTTCACGTTTTCACGTTTCACAGAAATAAAAAATCACGTTACGTGGAGTGAAAAGAGTGTTAAATACGAATGAAGTCTCGTACATTAACGTTCCAAAGTGGATATTTAAGTGTTGCCTACCTTTAACGTTTTTAAAATATTATATTCACCTTTTTCAATAAACCGTATCTTCCACATTGTTCACATTTTCCTCTAGGGTCTCCAAACCCGACAAAGGAGAGAGAGAGAGAGAGAGAGAGAGAGAGAGAGAGAGAGAGAGAGAGAGAGAGATGGATATTTAAGTGTTGCCCAAAATATTATATTCACCTTTTTCAATAAAACGTATCTTCCACATTGTTCACATTTTCCTCTAGGGTCTCCAAACCCGAGAGAGAGAGAGAGAGAGAGAGATGGATATTTAAGTGTTGCCCAAAATATTATATTCACCTTTTTCAATAAACCGTATCTTCCACATTGTTCACATTTTCCTCTAGGGTCTCCAAACCCGACAAAGGAGAGAGAGAGAGAGAGAGAGAGAGAGAGAGATGGATATTTAAGTGTTGCCCAAAATATTATATTCACCTTTTTCAATAAAACGTATCTTCCACATTGTTCACATTTTCCTCTAGGGTCTCCAAACCCGACAAAGGAGAGAGAGAGAGAGAGAGAGAGAGAGATGGATATTTAAGTGTTGCCCAAAATATTATATTCACCTTTTTCAATAAAACGTATCTTCCACATTGTTCACATTTTCCTCTAGGGTCTCCAAACCCGACAAAGGAGAGAGAGAGAGAGATGGATATTTAAGTGTTGCCCAAAATATTATATTCACCTTTTTCAATAAACCGTATCTTCCACATTGTTCACATTTTCCTCTAGGGTCTCCAAACCCGACAAAGGAGAGAGAGAGAGAGAGAGATGGATATTTAAGTGTTGCCCAAAATATTATATTCACCTTTTTCAATAAACCGTATCTTCCACATTGTTCACATTTTCCTCTAGGGTCTCCAAACACGAGAGAGAGAGAGAGAGAGAGAGAGAGAGATGGATATTTAAGTGTTGCCCAAAATATTATATTCACCTTTTTCAATAAACCGTATCTTCCACATTGTTCACATTTTCCTCTAGGGTCTCCAAACACGAGAGAGAGAGAGAGAGAGAGAGAGAGAGATGGATATTTAAGTGTTGCCCAAAATATTATATTCACCTTTTTCAATAAACCGTATCTTCCACATTGTTCACATTTTCCTCTAGGGTCTCCAAACCCGACAAAGGAGAGAGAGAGAGAGAGAGAGAGAGAGAGAGAGAGAGATGGATATTTAAGTGTTGCCCAAAATATTATATTCACCTTTTTCAATAAAACGTATCTTCCACATTGTTCACATTTTCCTCTAGGGTCTCCAAACCCGACAAAGGAGAGAGAGAGAGAGAGAGAGAGGGATATTTAAGTGTTGCCCAAAATATTATATTCACCTTTTTCAATAAAACGTATCTTCCACATTGTTCACATTTTCCTCTAGGGTCTCCAAACCCGACAAAGGAGAGAGAGAGAGAGAGAGAGAGAGAGAGAGAGAGAGAGAGAGAGAGAGATGGATATTTAAGTGTTGCCCAAAATATTATATTCACCTTTTTCAATAAAACGTATCTTCCACATTGTTCACATTTTCCTCTAGGGTCTCCAAACCCGAGAGAGAGAGAGAGAGAGAGAGAGATGGATATTTAAGTGTTGCCCAAAATATTATATTCACCTTTTTCAATAAAACGTACCTTCCACATTGTTCACATTTTCCTCTAGGGTCTCCAAACCCGACAAAGGAGAGAGAGAGAGAGAGAGAGAGATGGATATTTAAGTGTTGCCCAAAATATTATATTCACCTTTTTCAATCAAACGTATCTTCCACATTGTTCACATTTTCCTCTAGGGTCTCCAAACCCGACAAAGGAGAGAGAGAGAGAGAGAGAGAGAGAGATGGATATTTAAGTGTTGCCCAAAATATTATATTCACCTTTTTCAATAAAACGTATCTTCCACATTGTTCACATTTTCCTCTAGGGTCTCCAAACCCGACAAAGGAGAGAGAGAGAGAGAGAGATGGATATTTAAGTGTTTCCCAAAATATTATATTCACCTTTTTCAATAAACCGTATCTTCCACATTGTTCACATTTTCCTCTAGGGTCTCCAAACCCGACAAAGGAGAGAGAGAGAGAGAGAGAGAGAGAGATGGATATTTAAGTGTTGCCCAAAAAATTATATTCACCTTTTTCAATAAAACGTATCTTCCACATTGTTCACATTTTCCTCTAGGGTCTCCAAACCCGACAAAGGAGAGAGAGAGAGAGAGAGAGAGAGAGAGAGATGGATATTTAAGTGTTGCCCAAAATATTATATTCACCTTTTTCAATAAACCGTATCTTCCACATTGTTCACATTTTCCTCTAGGGTCTCCAAACCCGACAAAGGAGAGAGAGAGAGAGAGAGAGAGAGATGGATATTTAAGTGTTGCCCAAAATATTATATTCACCTTTTTCAATAAAACGTATCTTCCACATTGTTCACATTTTCCTCTAGGGTCTCCAAACCCGACAAAGAGAGAGAGAGAGAGAGAGAGAGAGAGAGAGAGATGGATATTTAAGTGTTGCCCAAAATATTATATTCACCTTTTTCAATAAAACGTATCTTCCACATTGTTCACATTTTCCTCTAGGGTCTCCAAACCCGACAAAGGAGAGAGAGAGAGAGAGAGAGAGATGGATATTTAAGTGTTGCCCAAAATATTATATTCACCTTTTTCAATAAAACGTATCTTCCACATTGTTCACATTTTCCTCTAGGGTCTCCAAACCCGACAAAGGAGAGAGAGAGAGAGAGAGAGAGAGAGAGAGAGAGAGAGAGAGAGAGATGGATATTTAAGTGTTGCCCAAAATATTATATTCACCTTTTTCAATAAAACGTATCTTCCACATTGTTCACATTTTCCTCTAGGGTCTCCAAACCCGACAAAGGAGAGAGAGAGAGAGAGAGAGATGGATATTTAAGTGTTGCCCAAAATATTATATTCACCTTTTTCAATAAAACGTATCTTCCACATTGTTCACATTTTCCTCTAGGGTCTCCAAACCCGAGAGAGAGAGAGAGAGAGAGATGGATATTTAAGTGTTGCCCAAAATATTATATTCACCTTTTTCAATAAAACGTACCTTCCACATTGTTCACATTTTCCTCTAGGGTCTCCAAACCCGACAAAGGAGAGAGAGAGAGAGAGAGAGAGAGAGAGATGGATATTTAAGTGTTGCCCAAAATATTATATTCACCTTTTTCAATAAAACGTATCTTCCACATTGTTCACATTTTCCTCTAGGGTCTCCAAACCCGACAAAGGAGAGAGAGAGAGAGAGAGAGAGAGAGAGAGATGGATATTTAAGTGTTGCCCAAAATATTATATTCACCTTTTTCAATAAAACGTATCTTCCACATTGTTCACATTTTCCTCTAGGGTCTCCAAACCCGACAAAGGAGAGAGAGAGAGAGAGAGAGAGAGAGAGAGATGGATATTTAAGTGTTGCCC
>OZ021723.1:7904092-8061592 GCA_963978545.1 Linyphia triangularis | reverse complement strand
GAGAGAGAGAGAGAGAGAGAGAGAGATGGATATTTAAGTGTTGCCCAAAATATTATATTCACCTTTTTCAATAAACCGTATCTTCCACATTGTTCACATTTTCCTCTAGGGTCTCCAAACCCGACAAAGGAGAGAGAGAGAGAGAGATGGATATTTAAGTGTTGCCCAAAATATTATATTCACCTTTTTCAATAAAACGTATCTTCCACATTGTTCACATTTTTCTCTAGGATCTCCAAACCCGACTAAGTAGAGAGAGAGAGAGAGAGAGAGAGAAAAAAAAATACTCATCCAACAAGCACACATTAAGTGAGTGGAAGTCATAATAGGTTACAGCAAGAAGTGACGCAACAAGACATCCCAACTGCCACATCCGCCACTGCATCCCATCCGTCTCCCCCCTTCCAGCTGACCTACGAAGGTCATTACAGCAGCAGCATCCACAGAGCAAAAGAGAGAATGATGCTGCACTTACTAATGGCCGGAGGAACACCAAGAGCAATCCAGAGATTGGACTCGGAGAGGATGCACACCGCAATGAGATTACGAGTCGCACTTTCTCTCTCGACCCCTAGTGACCAGGAACGCCATGAATTAAACATTCGGAAGGGAAAGGGAGGTTCCACGAAAAGAACCTGCAAAAAAGATGGTGAAAACTGAGCAAGATCCCGGGATGGGAGGTGCTTTTGTTCTCTGTAGAGACCGACTTTGGACGATTGGATTTTCAAGTTTTTGGGACCTCCAGGGGTAAATGTCTGCGTGTCTTTTGGCCAGAGATCGGAAATTTTTTTTTTTTTTTTTTGTTGGATGGATGCTTAACAAGAATTTCCTGAAAGTGGAATTTTTTTTTTTTTCTTTTCTTTTTCTTAGAGAGAAGATCTTTGGAGTAATACAAAGGTGAGATCACGGGAAGCACGTCTTGTGTTTGAGAGAAGGATAAGAAGGAAAAAAAAAAAATGCCGTCTTTTAAGATAGCTGTAGATTTAGTTTCTTTGAAGCTTTTTAGGAAATAAGTCTTCGGATGAAGGATTCGATTGCTTCTTTTAGAATTAGTTATGTTTATGGGGTAAGGAAGACGATTATTGCTTTGCGATAATAGTCATGTAATTGGTTAAAGAAGAAATTTGGTAATTAGACACTGGACGTATTTCGCTAACGTTGAGATTATGTAAAGTGTTCGAAAATGTATCATCAATATATTTAATAAGCAATAGGTATTTTGCGACATTCATGTCTCGTAAACTATTTAAGGCCGACCAAACGGTATAGTGGTTAGCGTGCTAGCTTCTGGACCGTGAAGTTGCGGGTTCCGAGTCCCGTGTTAGGCATGGGTGTTTGTAAATGTATGCTGGCTTGTCTAATGACGAATGTTTCGGCGCGTTATAGCCCTCGTGTTGCTGAAGGCGCCAGATAATCTGAATACAACCAACCAACCAAACGTAAACTATTTAAGCAATTTTTATAATCAAGATATCATTTGGAAGGGTTTGAAAAATAACTGTGTTATTTGTACGTCAATCATGCAAAAAAAAAAAAAAAAAAAAAAAAAAAAAATAATAATAATAATAATTACCTAGTTCAATTGCAATATTTTAAATTATTGTGCTATCAAATAGGCTTCAACTACAGCAGCTTTTTTTGACTATCTGCATAGCAATACCTAACGCGATTTGTGTTGTTTACATTTTTCAAACCTGACCTGCATTTTTAGTTGTTAATAACTTCTCATTTATTTTCACTTCATTGTTTTCAATTATGTGTAAGATTTAGTATCGTGTAGTTTTATCTGCGAATGCAGGGTTTATATTTTCACCGGTACCGTCAACTATAGTAGCGAATATCGTGCACATGAAATTAACAAATCATTGCATCAAAGTTTTTGAGACACTGACATTGAAATTCCTCATTCTAATAATATTCGAGCTTATTATGTATTTCAAGATTTTGTTTTGAAGAAACCATTTATAGAAAAGTAATAGGATACACATTCAGGGAATTTTGTTTTTGTTTTATATAATATTAGTTGGTGGCAAAGTTATATGGAATGATAATTATTTTCACTAACAAGGGGACCTTACGGTCTCGGAAAATTAGACCGGGATGAGACTTGGCAGATTAGTAGTATATCTTAAGAGTATCCACACAGTAAAGCAATAAAGCGCACTAGCCAGAAGATTCCGAGAAAACAGGCTCTAAAGTATTATGCACAGCTTATATACTAGTAGAGATTTTAGCCCTGTAGCTACCAGGTGGTTAAGTGGTCAGCGTGCTGGGTTCCCGTACGGGCGATCCGGGTTCAATACCTCGTATTGTAATTTTTTTTTTTTTTTTTAAATTTATAAAATCAATTTATAAAGTGGGTTGGATAGGGGTAGACCCATTGTTCGATAAGTACGGTTAGGGTTTTGAAAATTTCTGACTTCCTGCTTATGTGCAATAGGACAACATTCCTACTCTTCCATATAGAAACTGGCTCTTCATGTTTATTGCGAAAATCATTTATTTCTCAACAGCTTATAATATTTCAAAATTTATAATCAGTTGTTTGTGTGAATAGTAAATAGAGTTTTCATGTACCTTCATTGAAATACATTACGTATTTAAAAATAAAATATTATTTTTAATTCAAATTTCAGTTAGCTGTAACAGTTACTTAATTAGTGAAAAAAAAAATAATAATAAAAAAATTATCTCACGAGGTATCGAACCCAGATTGCCCGTACGGGGACCCAGCACGCTGACCACTTAGCCACCGGGAGATGCAGAGCAAATATCTCTACTAGTATATAAACTGTGCCTAACACTTTGGAGCCTGTTTTCTCGGAATATTCTGGCTAGTGCACTTTATTGCTTTACTGTATGGATACCCTTAAGGTATACTACCAATTTGCCGAGTCTCATCCCGATCTGAATTTCCGAGACCGTAAGGTCCCTGGTAAGATTAAAATTTATAATACTTATGAACGCATGCGGTTTAATATGAGTTCTATTTATCCCAGAACGCATGCCATTTCCAAAATGATGCTTATCATATACTCTGAAATGAGATGCGAAATCATAAAAATATTATGTATAAAATATTTTAATTCCCATTCAAATTTAGTTTTAAAAAATGCTAAAGCGTTGGTGATGGTTTAGAATTTTAGCGAAATAGTATTTAGCTGTGGCGACCTCAAATAACAGATAAAGCTTCTGTGCACTGTAGTACTCTTTTGCACAGCGGTAAAGTATCTGTCTCGAGATCCAATGGTCTCGCGATCGAGGCCCGTCGCCCGCACATGATAGCTTCATACGCTTTAATGATGACCCGGACTAAAACGAATCATGCTGCCATCTATCGGCGCTTCTGAAAGGAGACAATACATCGCAACAAACGATCACATACGCAACTCGCGTGCAACACCGCAACAAGCGGACACAACGATGCAACTAGCATCGCAAACCTCCAACTCCAATCAGACGTTGATCAGAACAACAGTATCGCTCTTTCGCCGCTGGGAGGAGGCTGTATGGCGACCTCAAATAACAGATAAAGCTTCTGTGCACTGGAGTACTCTTTTGCACAGCGGTAAAGTATCTGTCTCGAGATCCAATGGTCTCGCGATCGAGGCCCGTCGCCCGCACATGAGAGCTTCATACGCTTTAATGATGACCCGGACTAAAACGAATCATGCTGCCATCTATCGGAGCTTCTGAAAGGAGACAATACATCGCAACAAACGATCACATACGCAACTCGCGTGCAACACCGCAACAAGCGGATGCAACTAGCATCCCAAACCTCCAACTCCAATCAGACGTTGATCAGAACAACAGTATCGCTTCTTCGTCGCTGGGAGGAGGCTGTGGGGCGACCTCAAATAACAGATAAAGCTTCTGTGCACTGGAGTACTCTTTTGCACAGCGGTAAAGTATCTGTCACGAGATCCAATGGTCTCGCGATCGAGGCCCGTCGCCCGCACATGAGAGCTTCATACGCTTTAATGATGACCCGGACTAAAACGAATCATACTGCCATCTATCGGCGCTTCTGAAAGGAGACAATACATCGCAACAAACGATCACATACGCAACTCGCGTGCAACACCGCAACAAGCGGACACAACGATGCAACTAGCATCCCAAACCTCCAACTCCAATCCGACTTTGATCAGAACAACAGTATCGCTCCTTCGTCGCTGGTAGGAGAGCTGTGTGGTGACCTCAAATAACAGATAAAGCTTCTGTGCACTGGAGTACTCTTTTGCACAGCGGTAAAGTATCTGTCTCGAGATACAATGGTCTCGCAATCGAGGCCCGTCGCCCGCACATGAAAGCTTCATACGCTTTAGAGCTATATATGAGAGGCCAAATTTTTCAACTCATAATTTTTCCATTGTCTTTTGGAAAAAATTTATTTCAAACCTCCACAGAGGACTCTCAAAAAAGAACATTTAGATTGTCTCTTGCAAAAAAATAGTCATTAAAAAAAAAGTGTCTTTCCACAGCAATGCATCTTAAATATCCCCGATTTCTTGAAGGAAACATTTGCATACGAGAAAGTACATTCATCTCCTCACGTTCAATCAAAAATCCAGTCACCCCCTCCAAAAAGAAACAAATCAAAATTAAAAGGTCCAATCTCAAAAAGCGACGCCAAACAAATAATCAAGTCACACCGTATTATCAGCGAACTGCGTCGAATTTCTCAGGAAAGTTGTCGCCGACTGTGGAAAGGAATAAATAAAAAATAAATAAAAGGAAGCTATTCACCTTTTGTGGCAGTTCCGACAAAATTAAAGAATTCCTTCCAACCCCTGCGTCATTTGTCATTCACGAGCCATTAGATATTCGCACGCACTTGACACAAAAACGAAAAGGAGCAAAAAAAAATTGGGTTGGCGGCGAAACTTGGCACTGGAAGTTGTCGCCAGTTCATTTGACGAAACCTACTCTAATGACGTCGACGGATTTGCATCACAACTGTGGCTTGGGGAAGTGGTGGAAAAGGGGAAAGGGGGTGGGGGGGGGGAGATAATATTTTGTGATATTTTTGCAGGTATAAGTAAACAGTTTTCACTTAAGTGTTAGAGGAGATCTGATCTGGAACTTGAAAAAAAGGAAATTAAAGCTTTTGATTAATTAGATTTTTGAACCTGGGAAATGTACAATGTTCATATTTCAAAATGGTCATTATGTTTTGGCCTTTAAATTGAAAATATTATTTATGAGAAAATATATTTAATTCTATCATATTATTCATTTAAATGTATCGTATTATTCATTTATACTTAGGTCGGAGAATTTTTTTTTTTTAACATATTTGATTTTATACCTCAGAATGCGGTTTTGGGGACAATTCTCAGAATGTGGTTTTGAGGACGATTATCAGGACGAGCTATTGAGGAAGATTCTCAGGACGCGGTATTGAGGACTCATTGTCAGTACTGGATCCTTCTTCTTATCAAGGACTATGGGGACTATGGCTCCTCTGCTTCTTTTAAGCATTTTATACCAACCCTATATCCAGTACAGATCGGTAGTGGGCAGTACTGCACAGGATGTATAAGCATACACTCGCTCGTGAGAGAGAGAGTGCGCAAGTCTACCTGTAACCACCGAAGAGCTCATTTCTACCTCTTTTCGGTAGCTACCCGGTAGATAGCAGCACTACCGACCGTATTTGGAACTTCTTGATTTAGAGGCAATACCAAGCAGAAGATTCCAGCAGAAGACTTGGCTTTACCTCCCCCAGAGGTACTGATTTGTATTGGAACTTGGAGGACTTTGCGACCACGACTGATTTAACGTGCTCCTGTCATCATTAACGAACACGGCGGTTTTTAGTTGGTCCCAGGCCCAAACCTTGTTGCGAGAGAGATTCTCTTCCGACTTTGCTACGCGACCCCAGGACGGGATACTGAGAACGGTTGTCAGGACGAACTATTGAGAACGATTCTCAGGATGGGGTATTATGGACAATTATCAGGATGTGGAATTGAGGATTCATTGTCAGCACGAGCTACTGAGGTCAATTCGCAGGACGGGGTATTGAGGAAAATTATCAGGATGTGGAATTGAGGACAATTATCAGAATGTGGTTTTCAGGACAATTATCAGGACGAGCTATTGAGGACGATTCTCAGGACGCGGTATTGAGGACAATTATCAGGATGTGGAATTGAGGACTCATTGTCAGGACGAGCTATTGAGAACGATTCTCAGGATGGGGTATTGAGGACAATTATCAGGATGTAGAACGTAGGACTCATTGTCAGCACGAGCTATTGAGGACGATTCTAAGGATGGGGTTTAAGGACAATTATCAGGACGAGCTATTGAGGACGATTCTCAGGACGCGGTATTGAGGACAATTATCAGGATGTGGAATTGAGGACTCATTGTCAGGACGAGCTATTGAGAACGATTCTCAGGATGGGGTATTGAGGACAATTATCAGGATGTAGAACGTAGGACTCATTGTCAGCACGAGCTATTGAGGACGATTCTAAGGATGGGGTTTAAGGACAATTATCAGGACGAGCTATTGAGGACGATTCTCAGGACGCGGTATTGAGGACAATTATCAGGATGTGGAATTGAGGACTCATTGTCAGGACGAGCTATTGAGAACGATTCTCAGGATGGGGTATTGAGGACAATTATCAGGATGTAGAACGTAGGACTCATTGTCAGCACGAGCTATTGAGGACGATTCTAAGGATGGGGTTTAAGGACAATTATCAGGACGAGCTATTGAGGACGATTCTCAGGACGCGGTATTGAGGACAATTATCAGGATGTGGAATTGAGGACTCATTGTCAGGACGAGCTATTGAGAACGATTCTCAGGACGGGGTATTGAGGACAATTATCAGGATGTAGAACGTAGGACTCATTGTCAGCACGAGCTATTGAGGACGATTCTCAGGACGGAGTATCGAGAACTGTCGTGGGGCATTTAGGGCTGTTGTCAGGTTGGGTTGTTGAGGACGTGAGATTGGAGAGTGAAAGAAAACGGGTTCGTTAATGAGGGTGGACCCGCTAACTTTGAAATGAAATATCTGCAAACAGTGAGAGAGAGAAAAAAAAAGAAAGAAGAAAAAAAAAAGAAAAAAAGAAGAAAAAAAAAGGAGATACACGTGATGCTTCGGATAGAAAGGGAGGAAATTTTAAATAAACCATTTCATAAAATTAGTTACAATATTGAAATATGCCAACAAATTGCTGTAAAATATGAATATAGCGGAATGAGCTCATAGTTTAACTCATGAAAAGGAATAAAATGATACCTTTGCTGAATAGTGGAGTCCCAAAGATTCCCTACACAGAATGCAGTGGTCCACAAACGGGTTTTTCACTAGTTTCTAGTTTTATTCGCCACTTTTGTTTATTGACAAATCCGTGCAAATGAAAACAGGGGTGAACCGTATGCAGCCTTCACCAAATTGACCCCCATTAATTAATTTTTCAAACCGGTGTATTAAAAATTCAGTACCTGCCGATCCACCATACCACTGGTCATACGACCTTCTGTCTCTGTGTTTCAAAGTTAAGACATTTCAAAATTTAGGGAGTCCTTCTTGGAAGACCCTATAGATTTGGTACTTGACCACAGTTATCCAGATGTTTTTAAACTAGGGGTGTGGAACATCGCATAACTTTCAATCACACTATAACACTGACTTGGACTTGGTGTCATTTACAAGTTTTTATGTTTTCATCATTCATTTAGAAAAAGTGGACAGTTTGGTGATATTTTTTGCAATAATTCTTAAGTAGGCCCTTTTTAAAAAAAAAAAAAAAAAAAAAAAAAAAAAAAAAAAAAAAAAAACTCCGCTAAAATTATGATTTTAGCGATATACTTTTCGACAAATCTCATATTATCCTTTCTTATAAGTGAAACTGAGGAGAGGAGAAAAAATGATCGTTGATGAGGTATGCTCAAGGAAATAGAACTATGTGTTAAAGGCATTCGTTTTTCTACTTTTCACGCCATTAAAGCTTTTTTACGTGAATTTCTGAGGTGAGGATGTTTAGAGGCATTACCACTTTAAGAGGCATTACCACAGCGATTTTGGACAAAATCGTTCGAGCCGTTTTTTTTGCAATTACAGAAAAACATGATTTTTTCAATGGCACTACCTTATGCGCATGCGCGATTTTGACGAAAACCTTATTGGTAGATCCCTGTGCCATCACCAACCCGCACACCAAATTTCAACACTCTTAGGTCAATTTGTTCAGGAGTTATGCCGACCACAGACACACATACAGACATTTTTTCTAGACCAACTTTTTTGGATTCTTGATGTTCCAAAACTCCCCCCCCCCCCGAAAAAAATCTATTTTTTTTTACCGAATCCTATACTTTCATTACCCTATGTATACAATTGGGTAATTGAATGTAACACAAGTATTGAAATTTAAAAACAAAAAGATTTTTGACATTATTTGTCCCCCATGAGAGAGTCCAATACCTAAATTAAAACTGGATAGTTTTAGCCATGCTGCTGAATTCACGCATTATTCACTCGCTATACCGTCGAAGATTCTTGCTTATAATCGAGTAACTCGATTATTCCCCATCTCTACCCTTGAAGTTCCTATAATATTTATCTTGTGCTTAGATTATTAAAACCAGAACCCACGGCCCAGTACCACGCTACTTGCGGCCCATTTGTGGGCAGAGGAACCTCTGATCTAGATTTTCTTTTTATACAAGATGCTGATAAAGAAAAGTAATAATTCATTCAGTTAAAAACGTTCTTCCCTTCACAGTCCTCTCCAATCCATTCAGTCAGTACGATCCCCCCTCTCCCAGTCTGGTTGTATTAAATATTACAGAAGGAGATAAAAGCTCTAGTGCCAAAAAAACCCGTCTGGTCCACTCATAGACGGTTTACTAAACAGTTCAGATATCATTGGTGCAGGTTTTTCAATGAAAACTGTCACTCATAGAGTCCCAAATTTCACAATTTCTTCACAAGGCAATTCGACAATCAACATGAATCTATATGGCACAATCTCCATTGTAACTAACCTATTTCGACAAACATTTAACGCATAGAACCGACTCTCAACTTGAGTTCTCTCGCATGGTATATACTAAACTTCAACTTAACTAGACATCACTTAGACGATAGATCGTCACAGTGCTCATAGGTATTTAATCCATTTTGGCGGCGTAAAAGCATGATGTCCGCCAAACCACAACCCTGTAGAGAACAAAAGGCTCTAAGGTTTGGCGAGAATTATGTCTTCACTCCGCCAAAATGGATTAAATGCCTATGAGCACTGTGACGATCTATCGTCTAAGTGATGTCTAGTTAAGGTGAAGTTTAGTATAGCCGTAGATTCTGTCTCAGGACCATGAGTTCGGCATTACCTTTGGCCAAGTCACGTGTAACAGAAGGACTGAAATCAACGTCCACAAACAGTAAAATTCGTTTTTTGAAAACAAATTTTTCGAAGCCCATTCGTCATATCCAAAATTTTGACTTCAAGTCCCATTTATCCTTGTTAACATTTGGTACCTCTTGTTTATAATACTTCACAGTCGTGGGTTAAAATCATAAAAGGCGGAGAAAACACCTCATCATTTTTTTGGATTCAGGATGTCCCAAAACGTGGCGTAATGCCCCCCCCCCCCCTTCCTCGATTGATTTTTTTTTTACCGAATCCTATACTTTCATTACCCTATGTATACATATGGGTAATTGAAAGTAATAAGTGATGAAATTTAAAAGCAAAGAGATTTTTGACATTATTTGTGTTGTTTTGATTTTTGACGTTTTTTGAAAACAAATTTTTCGAAGCCCATTCGTCATATCCAAAATTTTGACTTCAAGTCCCATTTATCCTTGTTAACATTTGGTACCTCTTGTTTATAATACTTCACAGTCGTGGGTTAAAATCATAAAAGGCGGATAAAACACCTCATCATTTTTTTGGATTCAGGATGTCCCAAAACGTGGCGTAATGCCCCCCCCCCCCTTCCTCGATTGATTTTTTTTTTACCGAATCCTATACTTTCATTACCCTATGTATACATATGGGTAATTGAAAGTAATAAGTGATGAAATTTAAAAGCAAAGAGATTTTTGACATTATTTGTGTTGTTTTGATTTTTGACGTTTTTTGAAAACAAATTTTTCGAAGCCCATGCGTCATATCCAAAATTTTGACTTCAAGTCCCATTTATCCTTGTTAACATTTGGTACCTCTTGTTTATAATACTTCACAGTCGTGGGTTAAAATCATAAAAGGCGGATAAAACACCTCATCATTTTTTTGGATTCAGGATGTCCCAAAACGTGGCGTAATGCCCCCCCCCCCCTTCCTCGATTGATTTTTTTTTTACCGAATCCTATACTTTCATTACCCTATGTATACATATGGGTAATTGAAAGTAATAAGTGATGAAATTTAAAAGCAAAGAGATTTTTGACATTATTTGTGTTGTTTTGATTTTTGACGTTTTTTGAAAACAAATTTTTCGAAGCCCATGCGTCATATCCAAAATTTTGACTTCAAGTCCCATTTATCCTTGTTAACATTTGGTACCTCTTGTTTATAATACTTCACAGTCGTGGGTTAAAATCATAAAAGGCGGATAAAACACCTCATCATTTTTTTGGATTCAGGATGTCCCAAAACGTGGCGTAATGCCCCCCCCCCCCTTCCTCGATTGATTTTTTTTTTACCGAATCCTATACTTTCATTACCCTATGTATACATATGGGTAATTGAAAGTAATAAGTGATGAAATTTAAAAGCAAAGAGATTTTTGACATTATTTGTGTTGTTTTGATTTTTGACGTTTTTTGAAAACAAATTTTTCGAAGCCCATGCGTCATATCCAAAATTTTGACTTCCAAGTCTCATTTATCCTCGTTAACATTTGGTACCACTTGTTAATAACATTACGTCGCAGTCGAGGGGCTAAAACCAAAAAAAGGCGGAGAAAACACCTCATCATTTTTCCTATGCAAATTGTACTCGTGATATTCGTTCCGGGTCTCAGTTACGTTTTTTCATTCCAATTGGGGGAGGTTTAAACTTAAGAGAAAGAGCGGGAGGGGGGGGGGATGGAGAGGGGTGTTCGGGAGTATAACACTTCCACTTAGTTATTTGGGCTGTAAGCCCCGTCACGGTTGAAATATTGAGTCATTTGGGAAATGACCTGCAACCTCGGATGACATTTTTCATTGGCACTTCCAGATGCCGCCACTTATGAACAGCCCCCCCCCCCGCTTGTGTTCTTTCTCTCTCTCCCCCCCCTTCCCCCCCTAGCAAACGACAAGTGACATGGTGAGTGTTCAAATTGCGAGTGAAATGTTTGGTGGAAAAAAGTCAAGGACTTGTTGCTCCAGTAGAAATCGTAAGTATTTTAATTAGTGGAAAACATTTTAATGTTTTGTTTTGAGTTGATGGAAAGGCTGTAGAAATATAATTCTGCTTTGCTTTTGAGACAGATTCAATGATGATAATGTATGTACGAAACATTTTGAAAACTTAATCACTATGATCTGAAGTACTTCAGTGCTTAAGGCACATTATCCATTCATGGCATAGAGTTAAAAACAAGGTTCGTTGATTAAAATCTTAAAAAGGTTCTATAAGAAGACACTAAAAAATTTGGAGCAGGTCGGGATGGATATATGATTCTAAATGTGAAAATCAATAGCAGTCAAATAAAACATCCACAGAAGGGAAATAAAATTTTAAACGAAATAATCAATACCAGTCTAAAAACAATCAACGGGATTGACACAAAATTCTAAACGTGAAAATCAATACTAGCAGTTTATCAATAACATTTAACGAGATGGACATAAGATTCTAAACGTGAAAATCAATAGCAGTCTATTAATTAGAATCAACGGGATGGAAATAAGATTTTGAACGTGAAAATCGCTAGCAATCCAGTCTAATAGCACACAATGAGGCTGAAAATAAAATTCTAATTGTGAAAATCAATAGCAGTCTAGTAATAAAAATCATCGGGGCGACTATGGATTCTAAGTGTGAGAATCAATAGCAGTTTATTAATAATAATCAGTTTTGCTATTGAACTTTTATTCCATCAGTATAGTAATTTTGTAGCTATTAATATTTTTTATAAACTAACTTATAATTAATTAAAAAAAATTATATAAAAAAAATCATTAGTTATTTTGTCTTCCAATTTCTTTAAAGAACTTTTATTACTGATATTATGTCTATTATAAAGTTTTATATGCATCAAAGCAATACTCCGGCAGAAATTGTGGTTGAACACAATTTTAGAATTTTTGGAAGAATATGTTTTCATGTCTTTGTTATCGTTAAGCCTTGAAGGAGATATTTAGAATTAAATATAAATTATGATGATGGCGAATTCTACATTTCTACAGTCCGCATTTTAATGTGTGTTGCCTGTGAACGTGTTAATGTGTGTTTAATGTGTGATTCAAAACCTACAAAAAACAAACTTGGGATTTTGTAATTTGGCATTCATTTTGGTTTTTCATTTGGCATATCGAATGGATCAGTAACATTTTAAATTTTGATAGGGAATGTTGTCCACATAATCTTTGAAAAAGCTTTTCATTACATTACAGTTAAAGAATCTAATATAGTTTAGGAAATGAGGATTTTCAAGAATACAGTTGCAAATAAAATATTACGTTTAAAAAAGGTTAAAGAATAAAAATACAAAAATACGATCTTCCTCTCTCTCTTGTGCAAAATCTACAAAAAACTCACTTGGGATTTTGTAATTTGGCATTCATTTTGGCTTTTAATTTGGCATATCGCATGGATCAGTAACATTTGAAGTTTGGACAGGGAATGTTGTCCACAGAATCTTTGAAAAAGCTTCTCATTACATTACAGTTAAATAATCTAATGTAGCTTAGGAAAGGAAGATTTTCATGACTACAGTTGCAAATAAAATATTACGTTTAAAAAAGGTTAAAGAATAAACATACAAAAATACGATCTTCCTCTCTCTCTCTTGTGCAAAATCTACAAAAAACTCACTTGGGATTTTGTAATTTGGCATTCATTTTGGCTTTTAATTTGGCATATCGCATGGATCAGTAACATTTGAAGTTTGGACAGGGAATGTTGTCCACAGAATCTTTGAAAAAGCTTCTCATTACATTACAGTTAAATAATCTAATGTAGCTTAGGAAAGGAAGATTTTCATGACTACAGTTGCAAATAAAATATTACGTTTAAAAAAGGTTAAAGAATAAAAATACAAAAATACGATCTTCCTCTCTCTCTTGTGCAAAATCTACAAAAAACTCACTTGGGATTTTGTAATTTGGCATTCATTTTGGCTTTTAATTTGGCATATCGCATGGATCAGTAACATTTGAAGTTTGGACAGGGAATGTTGTCCACAGAATCTTTGAAAAAGCTTCTCATTACATTACAGTTAAATAATCTAATGTAGCTTAGGAAAGGAAGATTTTCATGACTACAGTTGCAAATAAAATATTACGTTTAAAAAAGGTTAAATAATAAAAATACAAAAATACGATCTTCCTCTCTCTCTTGTGCAAAATCTACAAAAAACTCACTTGGGATTTTGTAATTTGGCATTCATTTTGGCTTTTAATTTGGCATATCGCATGGATCAGTAACATTTGAAGTTTGGACAGGGAATGTTGTCCACAGAATCTTTGAAAAAGCTTCTCATTACATTACAGTTAAAGAATCTAATGTAGCTTAGGAAATGAGGATTTTAACGACGACAGTTGCAAATAAAATATTACGTTTAAAAAAGGTTAAAGAACAAAAATACAAAAATACGATCTTCCTCTCTTTCTTGTGCAAAACCTTAAAAAAAAAAAAAAAAAAAAAAACTTGGGATTTTGCAATTTGGCATTCATTTTGGCTTTTCATTTGGCATCCATTTTGGCTTTTCATTTGGCATATCGCATGGATCAGTAACATTTGAAGTTTCGACAGGGAATGTTGTCCACAGAACCTTTGAAAAAGCTTCTCATTACATTACAGTTAAAGAATCTAATGTAGCTTAGGAAATGAGGATTTTAACGACGACAGTTGCAAATAAAATATTACGTTTAAAAAAGGTTAAAGAACAAAAATACAAAAATACGATCTTCCTCTCTTTCTTGTGCAAAACCTTAAAAAAAAAAAAAAAAAAAAAAAAAAAAAACTTGGGATTTTGCAATTTGGCATTCATTTTGGCTTTTCATTTGGCATTCATTTTGGCTTTTCATTTGGCATTCATTTTGGCTTTTCATTTGGCATATCGCATGGATCAGTAACATTTGAAGTTTGGACAGGGAATGTTGTCCACAGAATCTTTGAAAAAGCTTCTCATTACATTACAGTTAAAGAATCTAATGTAGCTTAGGAAATGAGGATTTTAACGACGACAGTTGCAAATAAAATATTACGTTTAAAAAAGGTTAAAGAACAAAAATACAAAAATACGATCTTCCTCTCTTTCTTGTGCAAAACCTTAAAAAAAAAAAAAAAAAAAAAAAAAACTTGGGATTTTGCAATTTGGCATTCATTTTGGCTTTTCATTTGGCATATCGCATGGATCAGTAACATTTGAAGTTTCGACAGGGAATGTTGTCCACAGAACCTTTGAAAAAGCTTCTCATTACATTACAGTTAAAGAATCTAATGTAGCTTAGGAAATAAGGATTTTCACGACGACAGTTGCAAATAAAATATTACGTTTAAAAAAGGTTAAAGAACAAAAATACAAAAATACGATCTTCCTCTCTTTCTTGTGCAAAACCTTAAAAAAAAAAAAAAAAAAAAAAAAAAAAACTTGGGATTTTGCAATTTGGCATTCATTTTGGCTTTTCATTTGGCATTCATTTTGGCTTTTCATTTGGCATTCATTTTGGCTTTTCATTTGGCATATCGCATGGATCAGTAACATTTGAAGTTTGGACAGGGAATGTTGTCCACAGAACCTTTGAAAAAGTTTTTCAGTACATTACAGTTAAAGAATCTAATATAGCTTAGGAAATAAGGATTTTCAAGATGACAGTTGTAAATAAAATATTACGTTTGAAAAAGGTTAAAGAATAAAAATACAAAAATACGATCTTCCTCTCTCTCCTGTGCAAAACCTACAAAAAACAAACTTGGGATTTCGCAACGTGTTCTTCTTTTGTCATTCTAAATTATTCAATACTGGACTCTAAAATAAGAAATTCGCGGAAACCCGACTCTTTCCCATGGGACGCCATTCCAGATGCGAGTCCAAAAATGTTCGCTCTTTATTCATAATAGATGTCATGTTTTTATTTTTGTCCTTGAAAGTTGTTTTTTAAGTGATGGCATTAATCTTCATCTCAAAAGTTTATTTGCAAAATAATATTAAAACGCAATAGTTATTGCTACAGATGACTTATTAGAGAGAACACAATTCCTGTATTTTCCTGGCGATTTTTTTTTTTGTTAACCCAATGTTGTGTTCACCCTTCACAACGCCTCATTTGAAGAATATATTTTTAGAATAAATCTCCTACGTTAAAAATAAATACTCACAAGTTGGTTGGTTGTTTTCAGATTATCTGGCGCCTTCAGCAACACGAGGGCTATAATGCGCCGAAACATTCGTCATTAGACAAGCCAACATACATTTACAAACACCCATGCCTAACACGGGACTCGGAACACGCAACCTCGCGGTCTAGAAGCTACACTGTTAAAAAAATTTGTCCACCATGCACCAAAATTTGGTTCCCATTTAGCTGCCACCAACATGTGGTGCTTAGTTTCGCGATTTAATGGTGCTTACGGTCCGAGGTTGCACCATTAAATCGTGAAACTAAGCACCACATGTTGGTGGCAGCTAAATGGGAACCAATTTTTGGTGCAAGGTGGAACAAAATTTTTAACAGTGTAGCACGCTAACCACTATACCGTTTGGTCGGCAAATACTCACAAGCAAACAAGCGTTTGACATTCTGATTGTTAAAATAAAGGTCCCCAAAAAGTCGTCACAGTCAAAACCGTTTCCAGGTATCTTTCATTCCAGAAATCCGATCTAGTTTCCTTCGTAAGTGCCAAGCATAAACTTGAACCAAGTACATCAAAAATAAAAAAAAAAAAAAAAACCAGGGTAGAACAAAAGAGCGACTTAATCGAAAACTATTAAATACCAGAGAGATACCTCCAATACATTGATTAAACCAGAGGGAAAATTACCACACCTTCTTCTATGGAGAGGCGAATTGTGTCGCAAAGTGTGGCATGAGCAGGTAAATCATCGCACTCCAATCCACCGGAACCTGTGGCTCTCATCCATCTCTGCCAACATTAAATAGTGGCAGGGAAAGGCAAGGCTCATCGATTGAAAGGGAATGATGCCTCATACCCATTGGGTTGGTTGTTTTCAGATTATCTGGCGCCGTCAGCAACACGAGGGCTATAATGCGCCGAAACATTCGTCATTAGACAAGCCAACATACATTTATAAACACCCATGCCTAACACGGGACTCGAACCCGCAACCTCGCTGTCTAGAACATACCCATTGGGACAATCTCTTCCTCTGGAGCAGTGGCCGACCAAACGGTATAGTGGTTAGCGTGCTAGCTTCTAGACCGCGAGGTTGCGGTTTCCGAGTCCCGTGTTAGGTATGGGTGTTTGTAAATGTATATTGGCTTGTCTAATGACGAATGCTTCGGCGTATTATAGCCCTCGTGTTGCTGACGGTGCCAGATAACCTGAAAACAACCAACCATTCATGAAATTAAATTAATTGAGAACTCTAAAAGGGTTTCTTAAAAAATAGCTTGTTTTTATATGAAACAAGAATATAAATTTATCTTAAAAGAAAGTTCCTCCAAAGTTCAAAGTTGACCAAGTGTAACAGTATTTGTTAATAAAAATACGTATATCTTTATAAAAAGTAGTTATATACGTTTTTTATAAGAGTATGATATATATATATATATATATATATATATATATATATATATATATATATATATATATATATATATATATATATATATATATATATATATATATATATATATATATCACTACATTTAGAGTTTAATGTTATTTTTCATTAGTAGTTTCTAGGCGGTTTGAGTGTATTTAAAAGTAGGGGGGGGGGATGAATTTCAGTTGTTTTAGAAGTAGCGTGTCGTCTATGTATTTTATTGAAAAGTGGGGGGGACGCGTCCCCCTGCGTCTACCCACACTTCTAGCACTGCTCTAGAGGAGAGTTTGTCAAGTTATCCTACATTTCAGACCCTAATGCAGGTCAAGTAACTTTTGAAAAACGTCCTGGAAATCGGTGTCTGAATTCAATTTTTTTTTTTTTTTAAACCCTTTACTTTTTGATGGGACTTGCAAGTCCCATCCGTTTTCTAATGATACTGTATTAATTTAAACGCTTTAATACTCATTGGGACTTTTGATACCCACTTCTATGATGTTCTTTCTCCAACTGTAGGATGACAGCACAGGCTAATTTCTTTTTATAAGCCATGGACGAATTTCAATCTTCTAGACAACCATCTTGATCTTACTCCGTCTTAGTTAGTCTAACAAGTTTCTGAAGAGAAATAAGCTTGTGCTGCTATCCAACAATTGAAGAACAAATTTCATAGAAGTGGATTTCAAAACTCAGAACGGGTCTTAAAGCGTTTGTAAAGAGACTTATATGTCCAGTCTGTTAACAAAGGGTTAAGGAGAGGAGTTAGACCTTCGATGGAAAACTTTTTAACTTTTACGTTCTTATGTGTTGCAATAGGATATTTTCTGACACGATCTACACGACAGTTAACTTGACCAAAACATCATCTATACAACATCCAGGATCAACGTAAGCCACTACGCGGCCCGCGACAGATTTTTATGATGTCCGTAGGCACCACAGAAGATAAAAAGAAAATCAAATTTCACGGTATGGATTTTTATGATGTCTGTATGCACCACAGAAGATAAAAAGAAAATCAAGTTTCACGGTATGGATTTTTATGATGTCCGTAGGCACCACAGAAGATAAAAAGAAAATCAAATTTCACGGTATGGATTTTTATGATGTCCGTAGGCACCACAGAAGATAAAAAGAAAATCAAGTTTCACGGTATGGATTTTTATGATGTCCGTAGGCACCACAGAAGATAAAAAGAAAATCAAATTTCACGGTATGGATTTTTATGATGTCCGTAGGCACCACAGAAGATAAAAAGAAAATCAAATTTCACGGTATGGATTTTTATGATGTCCGTAGGCACCACAGAAGATAAAAAGAAAATCAAATTTCACGGTATGGATTTTTATGATGTCCCGTAGGCACCACAGAAGATAAAAAGAAAATCAAATTTCACGGTATGGATTTTTATGATGTCCGTAGGCACCACAGAAGATAAAAAGAAAATCAAATTTCACGGTATGAATTTTTATGATGTCCGTAGGCACCACAGAAGATAAAAAGAAAATCAAATTTCACGGTATGGATTTTTATGATGTCCGTAGGCACCACAGAAGATAAAAAGAAAATCAAATTTCACGGTATGGATTTTTATGATGTCCCGTAGGCACCACAGAAGATAAAAAGAAAATCAAATTTCACGGTATGGATTTTTATGATGTCCGTATGCACCACAGAAGATAAAAAGAAAATCAAATTTCACGGTATGGATTTTTTTTTTACATAATTGTAATTTATCCGAAATAATGTGTTAATTATGTAGAACAGTGTTTTCCATTACGTGCCCGACGAAACTATACGAAGAAGCTTTCAGCAAGGTGGTTTTCATCAAGAATAAATACAAGGATAACTTAACTGAATCTCATTAGAACGAATTATTAAAATTGACCGCAACAAATACTCCGAAAGATATTGATTCTATGATAAAATAAACTGAACGATTTCGACCGCCATCGTCTTACAATTAATATGGACTACAACGGAGTAATCTGGAAGTACAGTTTAAATACATTTATTAAAAGTTAGGTCAAGTCACATTGTCACGTTGGTTGGTTGTATTCAGATTATCTGGCGCCGTCAGCAACACGAGGGCTAAATTGCGCCGAAACATTCGTCATTAGACAAGCCAACATACATTTACAAACACCCATGCCTAACAAGGGACTCGAACTGCAACCTCGCGGTCTAGAAGCTAGCACGCTAACCACTATACCGTTTGGTCGGCGTATTGTCACATTGAAACATAAAATTCACTTTTTTCTTTGACTTTGACTTACTAATAATGAAAACTATTTTTTTTTTATATATAGATAGTACAGTTTAAATACATTTATTAAAAGTTAGGTCAAGTCGCATTGTCACGTTGGTTGGTTGTATTCAGATTATCTGGCGCCGTCAGCAACACGAGGGCTAAATTGCGCCGAAACATTCGTCATTAGACAAGCCAACATACATTTACAAACACCCATGCCTAACAAGGGACTCGAACTGCAACCTCGCGGTCTAGAAGCTAGCACGCTAACCACTATACCGTTTGGTCGGCGTATTGTCACATTGAAACATAAAATTCACTTTTTTCTTTGACTTTGACTTACTAATACTGAAAACTATTTTTTTTTTTATAGATAAAAAAAAAAAAAAAAAAAAAAAATGAGAAAAAAAAAAAAAAAGAAGAATAAAATGTTAATTGTAGTTTTATTAAGATTTTTTCTCTCCAGTTTTTGAAAATGCTATATATTGTTAAATCGATAATAATAAAATATACTTATTTTGGTGTATCCAGCCGCTGAAAAGTTCCTACATAAGTCATAATGTCCGTTTTTAAAAGTTAATGGCGAATGCTGGTCTAGGTTAAAGAAATGCGATCTTCAATTGTGTGTGTCCCAGGAGGTACTACAATTTCAACTACCCTGCATTTGTGCTTCGAATGAAATAAAGAATATTTTTACAGAGAATATTTTTGTCGTCGAAACTGCCATCATGTCTACCAATTATTGAAAGCATGCTTATGTCTCGACTGAAAGACAACACTTAAAACCACTATCCAGGTTAGCGAGATCATAGAATCTGTTTTCCACAACCCATTACGCTGACCAAACGGTATAGTGGTTAGCGTGCTGGCTTCTAGACCGCGAGGTTGCGGGTTCCGAGTCCCGTGTTAGGCATGGATGTTTGTAAATGTATGTTGGCTTGTCTAATGACGAATGTTTTGGGCGCATTATAGCCCTCGTGTTGCTGACGGCGCCAGATAATCTGAATACAACCAACCACAACCCATTACGCTTGATGAATTTTCGAAAACAACGTTTTGAATGCAACGATATACGAACCCAAGATAAATATAACTCAAGTCAGGCTAGATATCTCTGAGCCATATTTCTTCCTTTAAAAAAAAGGTCGACAATGTTTTTTTTTTTTTTTTTTTTAAATTTTTAATACAAAGATTAAAATTGCAAAGTTACGGCGACATTTTCTTGCACCTAAGTACAAAGTTAATCTTATTAATCAACAAAGGTATATACAGGATGTCTCAAAAGCGACTACCGATCTTTAACATTGAACATATAAAAAAAATCGTTGATCTTAAGGAATTGAAAACACTTTTAAGTTTTTTGCATAGTCAAAAAAATCCCAAAAAAAAAATTGACATGAACTTTATTGAATAAAAGTAAAATTAGTTTTAATATCCTGTAAGTAAAGGATTTTCAAATGGTCATTTTAAAGATCGGGAATCACTTGTTATAGAATACCGATTATCCGAATACCGATCAACCGAAATCGTTCCAGTCGACAAATTCAAAATTTTGAGCTTCTTTTCAACACTTTAGGGCTTCTTTAATGTAGTATTAATTTAAATAAGGTTATTTAAAAGACGTATGATACAAAATATACAGAATTGCGTTTAATTTACCTGTTTCTTTGTGTCGAATTGCGCCTATGACACTAGTACATTTTTTTTTTCATAAGTAATTATTTATCCTTAAAATTATTTATCCGAACTCTCCAGTTCCTAAATGTTTCTGGCCGACCAAACGGTATAGTGGTTAGCGTACTAGCTTCTAGACCGCGAGGTTGAGGGTTCGAGTCCCGTGTTGGCATGGGTGTTTGTAAATGTATGTTGGCTTGTCTAATGATGAATGTTTCGGCGCATTATAGCCCTCGTGTTGCTGACGGCGCCAGATAATCTGAAAACAACCAACAAACCTAAATGTTTCGGGCCGACCAAACGGTATAGTGGTTAGCGTACTAGCTTCTAGACCGCGAGGTTGCGGGTTCCGAGTCCCGTGGTAGGCATGGGTGTTTGTAAATGTATGTTGGCTTGTCTAATGACGAATGTTTCGGCGCATTATAGCCCTCGTGTTGCTGACGGCGCCAGATAATCTGAATACAGCCAACCTAAATGTTTCGGATAATCGGTGTTAGACTGTATATGCTTTTGAGTTAAGTAATTAAGTGTAGAAAACTTACTAGATTAATCAAAGCATAGTTATTTTCTATTGAAAAGTACCATGGAATTGAAAATGACCCATGTCTCATTAAGTGTTCTTGCGATTCAGGCCGACTTCCGTAAAACGAACATTCTGAAAAATCCAACTTCCGTACTTGTTATACAAATATATCTATGGTAATACATTTCAGTATAAATATGTCTAAATAATTATTTCCCTACATTTGTTGTAAAATTTTTTTTTTTTTAAATTTACGTAGTTAAAAAAAAAAAAAATATATTTTTGTTGCTCCTGAATATTTCGATTGAAAAATAAGAAATAAAAATGGCAAACGTTTTGGTAGGTTTGGTTGGTTGGTTTGGTTTGGAAGCTCAGCTAATCCCACCGGGACCTTCAGCTTAACGTGGAATCCAAACCACAGCGAACATCCATGCCTATACCAGGATTCAAACCTGGCACCTTTGGCATGCAAGACCAGAACCTGAACCAACACAGCCATCAGGTGGGCAAAATTTTGGTAGGGTTCTTTCGAGGTAACGAAAACGGCACTCAAGAGAAGCTTCATAAAAATATTCAATCGAACATTTCCTTCCAGCAACTTCGATTCAAATCAAACGGGCTCCTCCCCCCCCCCCCCCATATATATCCCTCCCAGGCCCTGATCATCGCCTATGCGCCCACAAGGCCCAGGCCTTGGGCCCATGATTTCAGGGGGCCCCGAAATCGAATGTAAACTTATACTTTTTTCTCACCAAAGCTATGTGAATATCTTTTATTCACAAAAATATCTTTTTATAAAAATCATTTTGTATTGATCTTGAACCATCGTTAGTATGCCAGAGTACGTTTATTCAAACAAACCATTATTTAAATACGTAAAAAACAAGCTTTTTTTTTAAACATAGAGGAAAAAAAAAATTAAAGGAAATCTTAATGAATTTATTTGTGAGATCAGCAAATGTCGACTCTGAAGTTGTGAATAATACTGAAGATATTGGGATTTGTATTGTGATCAAGCGTTTGAAAAAGGGGCCCTCCGAATGTGTCCGGGAATTGGGCCCCAAATTGTGATGATCAGGCCCTGATCCCTCCCTCATTTACCTTCTTGAGAATTAAAAAAAACTAGGGGGCTTCGCCCCCTGCTCGCTAACGCTCGCCAACCCCCAAACGCCTCGCTGCGCTCGGATTGAGCGGCTTTGCCGCTCGAATTTGTGGTTAAAACATCTTGCTGCGCTCGAATAGGTTTGCCAGCCATAAAAAATGTAACCAAATTTTTATAACTTTAATGTAAGGCCTAATAGAGAAAACACCCAAATTGCAAGTTTCATAATAGAAAGTTAAATATACTATCCGCCAACATTCTGATTTAAAACTTCATTAGTTATGCCCTTACATTGAAGTCCCAATATCTTTTATTTATTCTGATAAGTCGCCCCGTTAGAGAACGACGTCCAACGCGAGGCATTTTCTGGATAGAAATACTTCAAAATAATAATTACTCTAATACAAAAATGCTTCAGAAAAACAGAAAAAATCAACTTTGAAACGAAGAGTTTAAAAAGAGCTTTAAAATTAGCAACGGGTTTGTTGTTTACATACGTAAGGATAGCTTTAAAATTAACAACTGTTGGTTGGTTGGTTGAACCCCCGAGCAGCGGGTTTGTTTACTTAAGGATGTTGCCATTCTTATATTCAAAATCATTGAGGCTTTGTAGTAGCTTAATGATGAAAAATATTGAAATTTAACTAATTAATAAAGTGTTAATAAATTATTTTGGCACGTTTTGGCAAATCTACAGCTTATTTCCTTTAAAATGACACCTTGATCATTGAAATTGGTTGAGTAGTTTAGGCGGACGGACTAACCCCAAAAAACGTATTGCCTATTAAATATATAGATTTACGAGAACTGTTTCCTTTTTTACCTGATAACCTTAGACAGAGAGATGGAGGGGTGCATCACCTTTATCCATGAAGGAGGGGGGGGGGATGTTCTTCTGTCCATCGTGGGTTAATTGATTCCTGGAGAGAGAGGTGGAGGCAATGTCATTATGTTGCCCCCCCTTTATGATGCAACCACGTGACAGAGATGGATGACCGATGACATCACGCGGTGACGTTGTTGTGCCACGTGGGAAAGTGCGCACCCGTTGCCAATCTCGGCTGCACAAAAGGATGATTTTGTTTTGGCGCCTCCCGGAAGTGATTGAACGGAAGGAATGGACTATATAGAAGGGATGGGGGTTGATGTGCATCTGATGCGGAGAATATTATGGAGTTGCTTTTTGGGAGTGATACCTGCGCCCTTCGGATTCGAAATTGAAGTTTTTGAAAGAAAATCGGAATGTATTTCAATTTCTTAAAATGCATTTTTCTCTTCATGTGTATTTTAAGATTTTTAGGGTATTCGATTTGTTCCTTGCGATTCAAAAGTTGATGTATTTTTTTTTTTTAATTTGGAGATATTGTTTACTATACTATTTTGAACACTTTTGTGCATGGAATTTGGAATCTGGTATTTTTTTTATTGTTTTACAGCAATTTTCGTAATGCTTCTATTTAAAAAGTTAACATTTTATGCCGTAGTACCAAAGTTTTACTTTTAAATAATTTACCAATGAATCAAATTAAAAGTCCATGCACAATTATGTCAATATATATTCGATTAGCTTGTACAAAAAAATTG
Organism: Linyphia triangularis; assembly: GCA_963978545.1. Lineage (NCBI taxonomy): Eukaryota > Metazoa > Arthropoda > Arachnida > Araneae > Linyphiidae > Linyphia > Linyphia triangularis. The sequence goes on along the minus strand of OZ021723.1, from coordinate 8,037,537 downwards.
AGACAGATTGCAAAAAATTTGAATCGCAAGGAGCGTTTTTAAAATTACAGAAAAAACGCAAAATTTTTCAATAAAAATTTAATTTCTTGAAAAAAAAATCAATATAAATTTTTGAAATTTTAGGTTGTGTTTCATCTAATTGCTATTGAACTGCACAAAAAATGTCATGAAATTTAGACAAAAATTGAAGAATTTTTATTTTTGACTTAACAGTCCCCTTAAGTGCAGAGAGTAATTTTTTTTCTTTTTCAAAAACTTTATAGTAACTTCGCATGGGCGCCCCCAGGAGGGTGCAAGGAGGTGCACTTGCACCCCCCTGGCTCTTAAAATTAAAAAAAAATGAGGGAAAAGATGTAAATTCGTAGATAAAAAAAAAGCACATAAGCCGTTTATACTTTATGTTACAATGAGCATTTAAAAAAAAAAATAGTTTAGTCATTTGTTTCTTTCCTATGTCGTTTTTTATGGATACTTGAGTGACGATTTTCTGGCGCTTGTTGTCTATGATTATTAGAGTCTGATGTGTAGAAGTATTTATTCCTTTTATTGTATAATCATTTCCTGTGTAGCTCTCAAAATTCTAGGAAAAAGTTTTGTTTTTTAAGTCATTCGATATGCTATCTTGAAATCTATTTTTAGAATTCAATTGAATATATTCCAATACTGCCTTCGTGTTTCATTTTGAATTTTTTTTCCTCATATCCGAAACTTGAAAGAAATAATAATAAAAAAAATTTTACTCTTCTGTATTTTTGCATCTTCGAGTTCCTCTATTCTAAACACTGTCTTTTGAATGCCGTGAGATCTAGTTGGATGATAAAAAAAAATCGTTAAAAATATATATTTTAATATTTTTACTATTTTGTATTTTCTCTCTCTCTTTAACAGGGTTGCGCTTTCAAAAATATACACCATGAATTTTTAACTATTATCAAAGAGTATAATTTATAATGCATTATTATTAATTAACATTTCTAAAAAGATTAATGATTTTGATAAAAATCTAGTCTTCTACCTCCTTGCAAATATTCTTGGGGGCGTCCATGTAACTTCGATTTTGTGTGTAGCTGAGTATGTCGATTCTGGGAAAATTTGCGAAGACTTAAGTAACCCCCTTGAAGTCATCCAATCATTGAGCAGAAACTTGGTAGATAGATTTGATGTCGATGACAATGCATTCTATCAAATTTTGGTCACTATCACTAACAGGTCGCTTTTACGGAATACTAATAAACTAGTTTGTCGCCATCCAAGTGCTCTGAAATAACATTTAAACGATCATTGAAGAAACTTTTTTATTTGTTGGCAAAATTCTTTTAATAAATAAATGAAATTGTTTTAATCAGAATAAATAAAATATATTTGGATGTGAGCACATAAATTCACATTCATTTATAATGACTACATTTTGAAAAGTAGTTTACTGCATATTTTCCTGATAGAGATGTTTTTAATATTTAAAATTAGATGCTAACACCAAGCACACGCTGGCAACAGTAGTGGCGCTTCGTTAATGAATATAAAAATTGGCAATGCATTTTGTTGCACAAATTGTCTCTATATAGTGTAAATAGTGACGTATTGTTTTAAAATTCTATTGTAATTTATTTTATCTTATTTTATTTATTAACAGCGATTATACAGGTTAGAAAAAGGTGGCAACACCTAAAGCAATCGAGAAATTTTGAGATGTTTCTTTTTCAACGAATTGGCTGGAAATTTCGGGAATGTTCTCACGCGCCTGGTATATAAAGACCGGAGATCGGGAAAGTTTTCAGATTGAGTTCGGACTTCGATGAAAGCTGAACGCTTTGTTTACCTATTGGAGTGAGCTTGTATTGCCGCTGAATTCGGAGTTGCTTTTATTGGAGCTCGTGTTGAAGTCTGATAGTAATTGTACTGTTCTTGAAATAACTTTTGTGATATTTTGAAGAGAGAATAAACAGTTTTATCTAGTAAAAACTGCGCCATCATTGCCTCTGTGGAAAATTCATGATAATATAAAGGATTTATATTAGAAACTTTTTTACGGGTTTTATTACTTTTAATGAATTTGGTACGAGATCTGATGAGTTGAGTTACGAAATAAAGAGCCATTGTAAATGTTACTTGGTCAGTTATATTTCAGAAAGAGTTCCTTATTTTTGAAATGATATAAGTGAGAGACATAAAGGAGAAACAAGTGCTATTTTGAATACACAGTGTTGCCTTATTATATTATAAAAACCACTCTTCATCAACACAACATCAAATATATTTAGTTAAACAAAAGTTGAACTGAAGTTAAATATTAGAATACGAGACTTCTTTTCTACGAACATTATTCTGTGGCCTGTGCTACAGCGTCTGCGTTTCTGATAGCGGTGTGACCAGTGCTACAGCACACAGGGATGGTATTTTAAATGCAGCGGTGTGTAAAATTGATTGGAGGGAAAAAATTTGATGACGGTTGCTTGTGGTTTACCGATGAGGCTCTTTCATTGAGATCGATTTGTCAATACACAAAACTGGTGAATGTGTGATATTTAAAACCCGTTTGGGTGTCATGAAAAACATCTGCATTCTGCAAAAGTGACTGTTTGGAGTGCACTATCCAGTAACAAAATAATAAGGTCCTTTTTCATAAGGAAAACTATAAGCTGATTCCGCTAAATTCATTGAAATTCCACGCCTTTTTTTTATCCAACATAACAACTTGTCTCACTTCTGCCTCTCACTGTTTCAATGTTATTTCAAAGTTAAGAAGTTCTTTCTGGAAGATCCTGCACATGCCATTGCAAAACCCCACGATGTTTGGAAACAAATAGTGTTTTTAGTATTTTTATTTTTAAAATGTACCACCATTTTACAGAGTCGAGCTAGAAATTTACTTTTGTGTTCCAAGCCCGAAGAATCCATGATATTCATTTCTTAACACGTTGACTGCCATATGAGTTGCATTCAACTCACATCACTGGTTCATTCTCATATCCAATCAACGCGTCAACGAGTTATGTGGTTTGATAACTTTGCTGCAAGGGCAACACGTAGTTCATACCGCACCAAAGAAATTAGTGGATATCAATTTAAAATATAAGAAAGAAAGTATCGGATTGGTTGGTTGTATTCAGATTATCTGGCGCCGTCAGCAACACGAGGGCTATAATGCGCCGAAACATTCGTCATTAGACAAGCCAACATACATTTACAAACACCCATGCCAACACGAGACTCGGAACCCGCAACCTCGCGGTCTAGAAGCTAGCATGCTAACCACTATACCGTTTGGTCGGCACAAAGTATTGGAAAAATTAACATAAAAGTCAAAGTTGAAATATTTTAGTGGGTGGAAGCATTCCACAAAAAATGACTCGCGGTCTGTCAGACCGCATACAGCAGTTAAAAGTTAATCAAATTGGCTCTTAAGACCGCAATCGTGCCAAAATTCCGTGGCAGTCAACGTGTTAAAGCAGTTTAAGTTCAATTCAGTTCTAAAAAAAGCTGAGATGTTTCTCTGGACTTGGGTTTAACACGTTGACTGTCACGGAATTTGGACGATTGCGATCTAAAGAGCCAATTTGACCTTTAAATGCTGTATGCGGTTTGACAGACCGCAAGTCATTTTTTGTGGAATGCTTCCACCCACTAAAATATTTCAATTTTGACTTTTATATTAATTTTTCTGATATTTTTTTCTTAAATTTTTAATTGATGTTCACTAATTTCTTTGATGCAGACCACGTGTTGTCCTTGCGCAAAATTATCAAACCACTCAACCACAGCACTCGTCGACGCGTTGATTGGAGAAGAGATTGAACCAGTGGCGTGAGTTGAATACAACTCAGCCGACCAAACAGTATATTGGATAGCGTGCTAGCTTCTAGAACACGAGGTTGCGGGTTCGAGTCCCGTGTAAGGTATGGGTGTTTGTAAATGTATGTTGGCTTGTCAAACGACGAATGTTTCGGCGCATTATAGCCCTCGTGTTGCTGACGGCGCCAGATAATCTGAAAACAACCAATCAGAATGCAACTCATATGGCAGTCAACGTATTAAAAAAGATGCTGGACGTCTCAAGAAATGTCGGATTCATTTCGGGTGAAATCAAACGTTAGAATAAAAATTTAAACAGACAGGGACCTGATATCCATATAACAGGGACCAGGGTCCATTCTTATCCCAGTATTTACATTTAGAATAGGAGAAAGCCCGGAAAATCCCTAACAATCAGCCAGAGGATCGACACAAGATTATCTATCACTCTCTCCTTGAAGTTTCTTGTCTTTGAAATTGGTAATTCCAATTCTTTGACATTGAGAATTTAATTAAGAGTCCTGTAGCATGTTATACTAAACTTCAACTTAACTTGACATCACTAGAAGGTAGATCGTCACAGTGCTCATAGGTATTTAATCCATTTTGGCAGAGTGAAGACATAATTCTCGCCAAACCTTATAGCATTTTGTTCTCTACAGGGTTGTGGTTTGGCGAACATTATGCTTTCACGCCACCAAAATGGATTAAATACCTATGAGCACTGTCACGATCTACCATCTAAGTGATGTCTAGTTAAGTTGAAGTTTAGTATATCTACCGTCTAGTGATGTCAAGTTAAGTTGGAGTTTAGTATAGAAGGTGACTGTACTGCATCCAAAACTATGGGGAGTTGGTTTTATATTAGACATTTATAAATTAAAAAAAGTCACACGATTGTTATACTGCGACAAAACCTCAGTTGTTTTGTTGTTTAAGATATGGACTACCGAGCGTTATCAGTGTGAATTTCTCAGGGAGGTATTACAAGAGAAAACTTATTCGCATTTTAGTCTCGAATGGAAGGAAATCCAGAAAGCTTTCGTAAGAAAGTCCAACAACTGAAAGCGATTGTTAAATACCCTCTGCGCATACTCTGAAAAGGGAGAATTCAGAGTCTCAAGTGAGGTTCTATTCCAAGAACTCGAGCATGTTAGGCGAACGTACGTTGGCTTGTCTAATGACGAATGTTACGGCGCATTATAGCCCTCGTGTTGCTGACGGCGCCAGATAATCTGAAAACAACCTACCATGCGAGGCCAGATCTCTAACCCCAAAGCCATCAGGCTGGTGTATCCAGATGGATTTCGGATACATTTAGTGTGAAATTCAAACATTTAGATTTCTAAAATTTTTTTACCACCTTCTTCAATTACTCTATCAATTTACATAGTTAATCTCAAGCGGATAAAGTTGTGTAATCATAGAAGTTCTATCTAATTTTTTACTCTAGCTTCTTTCATCCCTGAAAGGTAAAACAAGTAACTGATAAAAGTAAAGTTTTTAATGTAAATCAGTGATAGGCATTACTGACTCTTGTGCGCAAATGCAACTTATTCAAGCGATTTTGACTTCTGAAAGAATTTTTGATTGATAATCGATTTCGTGCCATGGACAAACTCATTTTTTGTTTCTTGATAGAATGCATTGTCATCAACGTCGAGTCTCTCTGCCAAATTTCAGCTCGATTATATGACGGCAAGGGGGTTACTTAGTTTTCCGAATCAGTAATAGAAGCTTGTGCGAGCCAGAGATCAGAAATCGTTTGCGCTTTTTCTCATTGAAAATAAAAATGCAGCGGTTTGCCAGACGAAAAAGTTTGTTCTCTTTTTGGCAAGTTATGACAAATTTAGCAATCGGATTTTAGTTCAACTCTTTCCAAGTCGATTTTTGATCAGTTTCGGCCATTTTTGCCACGGCAGACCAGTGGATTCGTAATCTACTCACTTTTCTCCAATTTCTACAAAAAATTCAGAATGATGTTCGATGGGGTCGGACTGTAAGGATCCTTCCCCATACTCGCTATGTTACAATCTTCTTGCCCAGTGCATTTAGAAACTACTTTGGGGAAAACATTGAAATCTAGTGAGTAGTAAGGAAAAAGATCACTTGATGAAATGACACAAATTGTTTTCGTTTAATGTCGATCTATCATAAATGAAAATTTTAATAGCAAAAGACAAAACCAGGTGGAGCCACTGCATAGGCATTTGCGTAAGGTTTTCAAATATAAAAATATATATATTAGATACTATTTTCGAGTTTTTAATTTATGTCATTTCATTAAGGCGTCTTCTCACTTTAGGTACCTCGAAAATAGGCTATTTTCGCGATTTTTTTTTCGAGGATTTTTGCAAACAATTATGGGATAAAATGGATCCTATATAATAAACACATCTTTCAAGTACAAGAAATTTTTTTTTTGAACAATTATTATAATAAAACAGTAGCATCGAAAAACACGTGTAGAAATGGCTTGTTGATGAAATTTCGGAAACTATCCGGTCGATTGTCATGAAATTTGAATGACATATTCTTCATAGTTATGGCTATAGCGCATATCATCAGATTTTTGAAATTTTGCTTTGGAGTATTTTTTTTTTACAAAAAACTGCAAAAAAACGCGGTTTTTTTTTTTACTTTTTCGAAAAACGTGCGCCATTTTGTTATTTTCGCGAATATCAAAAATCTGATGATATGCGCTATAGCCATAACTATGAAGAATATGTCATTCAAATTTCATGACAATCGGCCGGATAGTTTCCGAAATTTCATCAACAAGCCACGAACATTACATTTCTACACGGGTTTTTCGATGCTACTGTTTTATTATAATAATTGTTCAAAAAAATAAAAAATAAATTTTTTCTTGTACTTGAAAGATGTGTTTATTATATAGGATCCATTTTATCCCATAATTGTTTGCAAAATTCCACGAAAATAGCCTATTTTCGAGGTGCCTAAAGTGAGAAAACGCCTTAAGTGATCATTTTCGTACCTACTCACCAAATGTCAAGGTGGCTATAGAAAGTAGTTTCTAAATGCACTGGGCTAGAAGATTATAACATAGCGAGTATAGGGAATGATCCTTACTAGGACTTCCTCTTAAAAAAAAAAAAGTCGTCGATGTCTCCAGAGGCACAACACTTAGCTACGATAGATGGCAATAGTCCTCCAGCATCCTCGACCGATCCTGTCGCACTTTATCCTACAAGCATCACAAATCTCCTCTTGGTGTGATTCAGAAGCCATCGGGATAATAATAATAATGCCTCCTTCCTTCCATCTTCTGCCACCACTTAGGGGGAGTGTGCTGGTGTGTCGCGGTCGTCCCATGTTAGGGACATCATTCCTCACCGGGGTGAGAGATTGAACAAATGGTTGGAGAAGAGGACTTGTCGCGTTGGGTGGTGGGGGGCTGTTTATCAAACAGACGATCTTGTTTAGTCTTTTTTTTTTTTTTTATATATAACGAGGAGTGGGAATTTTATATGTTGACGATGTCGTTTGGGATTTTTTTGTTGTGTTGCTACGTAAGTTATACAGGGCAAGCCGGCGACCAAACGGTATAGTGGTTAGCGTGCTGGCTTCTAGACCGCGAGGTTGCGGGTTCCGAGTCCCGCGTAGGCATGGGTGTTTGTAAATGTATGTTGGCTTGTCTAATGACGAAAGTTTCGGCGCATTATGGCCCTCGAGTTGCTGACGGCGCCAGATAATCTGAATACAACCAATACAGGGCAAGCCCGGAACCGGGATTGTTTTTCGGGGTCGGGGGGGTGGGGGGGGATGATGGTCGAAGATTTGATTGAACACACACACACACACACACACACACACACACACACACACACACACACACACACACACACACACACACACACACACACACACACACACACACACACACACACACACACACACAAAGAAGGGTAGTGGTAAAGCTAGTTTTCACAGAATATCGGGAATTATTTTTATCCCTGGGCCCCCCCCCCCCTCTGTCTACGGCCCTGATGGTGATTCCTTATATCTTGTAAGACCTTTAAAATTGAAACGATGTCACGTACGGCCAAGTAAGAAACGTATACATAGAGAAAACTATTTTAAATATTTTGAGACAGCTTACAGCGCCCCTAGAGGCGTTTTATGGAAGTTGCAAAAAATTACTAAAAAACTAATGGGCCCGTCTTAAAAATGAAAAAAAGTGTTCTCCGGTGGTATCATTCAGCTGTATGATTACAACGAGGAATGCATTTCTCAATTTCAGGACGACCCCTTTTTGAAGTCGCGAATAGTCCATATTTTCAGCCACGAATTTCTCCGCCAATTTTACAGATAACTTTATGAAACATTTTCCTGCGGGTTTTGTCATATTATTGTGAACATTTTTCTAATCGGACCTTTTTGCCTATCTCCTTTAGTTATTTTTTGTAACTTCCATCAATCGCCGCTAGGGGTGCTGTAAGCTGTCTCAAAATATATAGCAAAGCCAATTCAAAGGCATACGTTACTTTCCTGGCTGAACAAGACGCGGTTTAAAATTTTAAAAATGTAAAAGGATATCAGGAATCACACTGTAGACGTAGACATGAGATAGGGCAGAAACGTTGATTGGAAATATTTATGATAATAATGTACGGTACTCGATCCTCATCTAGTGAAGAAATGGACTAAAATTTAGAGGGGCATAAAAGTGACTCTCAAATTCGGTCTCGTAAGTGCTGTAAAAAAATATGTTTCATTCCTACATTCTCAACATCGTCATATGACTAGTACCAATCACTCCAGACTTCTTTCGGAAACATACCTCCAATGTGTAGAAGATTGCAGCCTCAATTCTTTGATAGAATATCACTGAAATTCGATAGAATAGTTGAGGGCAAAAGATGCTTAACGGAAGCTTATTTTTGGCTTGGCACATTGGCTGCTATTTCCGAATGTTTCTCAACCTGTGCGTGATTTAGAAGACGAATATGGAGTATAGCTTCAGTGGGTGCTATACTTGGTAAAACTTCCAATTACGGTACGGCCAAGAATTGTTGTTTACATAAAAAAGTGCCAAATTAGGGTGATCACAGGCAGTTGACTTGCTATTGAAAAAATAGCCGCGGCTTCTATTTTTTGGCGAAAATCCCCTTGGCGCAGAATCCGTACCGTACTTGGAATTTGAACCTATTTTACAATCTTAAGGAAATACAAGTAGATACATTAAATGTGAGCATAAATGATTATGTATTGGGCTTAATCCTAGTATACGTTACACGGTGAATTTGGCGATATAGGAGAAAATTTATATGCTTTTTTTCATTGTATGTTTATGTATTTCCTATTTTCAGGTTACGATTGTTTATGTTTTTTTCTTCGCCAATTCTTGGCGACAATCATAAAAACGTTATTTGGGCGTTGGCAACAGTTTGGCGACAAGCATCAACGCATCATTTTGGCATTGGCGATACTTTTCAAAATCGCTCCAAGCGTGTAACGTATTCTAGGATTTTACCATGTATTGTACTTGAGTACCTGAAAAATGATCATTGACATTGAACATGTCTACTAGTAACATACATGCACAGAATGTTCGTTTAGCATGCTCGAGTTCTCTAGATCGAGTCTCACCTGAGGCTCTTCAATCACCTTTTTCAAAGTATCAGCAAAGGCTACTTGACAATCGCTTTTCAGTTGTTGGGCTTCTTAACTAAAGTTTCCTAGGTTTCCTCCTATTCGAGACTTAAATGCTAATCAGTTTTCTCTTGAAAGTCCTCCCTGAGGACTCTTCACTGATAACGTTCAGTAGTCCATATCTCAATCAATTGATGTACCGCAGCAGTACAAATCTTGCACTTTGAAAGAATACAAGGAAATACAAGTTCGGTGAACAAAAACCAATGTCTGCTGAGAAAGATTTACAAGAGATCAAATTGGAAATGAGCACCAACTGTATTTAGAAACTAATAACTTCTGCTGTGCGGCAAAACACAATCACACAAGAGGATTTGTTATAGGTATGAAGACTACATTTGCCACATTATCTATGAAAAATAACAGACATTGTAAGATGACGTCGAGCCAATAAGAAGGAGAATGAAAACTTTATCTGTCACTGTCTACAAATTGTCTTGTTGTACTGGCAAGACCACTGGCAAGGTGATGCGCATTATACTTTTTCTGCCAAGGATGCAAATTACAACTATATCTGTATTTTACTAATTTTTTTGCATTCGCAATGTACTCCTTCTCTTAGTACGGTATAGTGGTTAGCGTGCTAGCTTCTAGACCGCGAGGTTGCGGGTTCCGAGTCCCGTGTTAGGCATGGGTGTTTGTAAATGTATGTTGGCTTGTCTAATGACGAATGTTTCGGCGCATTATAGTCCTCGTTTTGCTGACGGAGCCAGATAATCTGAATACAACCAACCAACCTTCTCTTAGTTTTCTATTTTTTTATATTTTTAAAAAAATTCTTAATAGAAAAAAAACATAGATACTAGGAATAATAAAAACCCTTTCCATCAGACTAACCAATTTCAATGTAAAAGACAATCCTTGAAAGAAAAAAAAAAAGTTTCATACGAAAGCGCAGTTTGATTCTATTTTATATCATAATATGGGCTTAAACTTCTCATTTGATTACAAGTCTATTATTTATGATTTAGTGCATTGAATCATCATATTTTCTTACAACATCTTGTTTTGAAAACTTAGCCTAGTTTATTTTCCCTTAATTCCCTATGCAGATTATTTATGTCTGGGCAAGAAATTGTATCTAGGGGGAAAGAAAGAAAAAATTCATTTTATGTTTTTCAACAATATTATTACAAAAGAAACATTTTACTTTCTGTTTCATATCGTATAGTGGTGCCATCTGTATAATTCAAACCAAAACTGTAACATATACACTAAAATGAATTTAGTCTCGGGGTACAATCTGCAGTCTGAAATGCAAATAAATTACATAATTACTTCGAAACGAAATTGTACTGAAAAAATTGGAGAAGAAATAAAGAAGGATATTTTTAAATTCTAAATAAACTGACTTTAAATATAGCGATTAAAAATAACTAAACAACTAATCTAAAAACTATAAAAGTAATAAAATTCCTATGACAATTGTTGTAATATCCAGAGGTACGAAAATGAAAAGAAAGGAAAGATTTTGTACAATAAAAAATTTCTCTCATAAAAATTATAAATCTCGTTGGAAAAGGCTGCATTAAATTAAGGTAGGAATTAATTAAAATAAAAAAATAGCATTTAAAATGGCTTCGATTGACGATTGAATAAGTTATTACGAAATAAAGTATATTTAGTTATTCTGTTGTTTTTTATATATACAGAAGTAGATTTTCTATGGCATAGGCACAGTTATCATAAATTTGCCAGTAACATTGCATTTCTATTTTACAAACGAATAAATTTTATTGTGAAAAATATTATAGAATATGAAATAGTCCTATTAAATAAATGAATGAATAAATAAATAAATAAATAAATAAATAAATAAATAAATGAATAAATGAATAAATGAATGAATGAATGAATGAATGAATGAATGAATGAATGAATGAATGAATGAATGAATGAATGAATGAATGAATGAATGAATGAATGAATGAATGAATGAATGAATGAATGAATGAATGAATGAATGAATGAATGAATGAATGAATAAATGAATAAATAAATAAATAAATAAATAAATAAATAAATAAATAAATAAATAAATAAATAAATAAATAAATAAATAAATAAATAAATAAATAAATAAATAAATAAATAAATAAATAAACAAACAAATAAATAAATGAATGAATGAATGAATGAATGAATGAATAAATGAATAAATAAACACTTGAACCCTACAACAAATAAGTATATGACAATAATTTCTCCTTTTTGCTCCAATTCGATCGAAAAGATTTAACAGCGCACAAAAAAAGTGATTAAGAATCGCTCAATAACACTTTTTTAAAAAGAAATATTCGTCAACAAAAAGAAACTTGGTGCATGCAACATTTTAAGTAAAGTAATAAATTTATATTTTAAGTTTCAAGTATCTACTTTTAATTATAAATGGTAATACCAGTTTAAAGTTGAAAAATACAGTATTGAGACATTTCAAATGTTCTCTAAACAAGAACACACATATTAAACGGATAATTTTTGGGATTTAAAATTTGAATTTCTAAAATTAATTCATAAGTTCACTGAAATATACATAATTTGACCTATTTCAAATAATGGGGTAGAAAATTAAAACTCTTGATTTTTTTTCTTATAAATACAATCGTATTCGATTAGTCTTAATTTTCATTTCCTTCATTTGTAAACATTTACGACTTAAATTCTATGATTATAAATTCCTTGATTCTTAATATTTGCATATAATTAGAAATGAATCGCTGAATTAAGAATGGGTTATTTCTTATTGAAAGCTTTTGGACTACGAAACCTTTTTTTTTTTTTTTCTACATTTAGCAATTCAATTGTAAACAATTGATTTATCGTTAGTTAAATGATTTGTTTTTCACATCTTTTATAGATGGCAGCACTAGTCAAATTCTCAAAAGAATGAAAAATAAACCTGAATTTTTTTAAATGAAGTTTTATTAAAAAAAAAATATATGCAAAATTATAATATATATAAATATATATATATATATTGTGGACATTAAAGATCTATTGCTGAAAAAAATGAACATAGAAAATAATTTACATGAATTTTATCTTTTTTTAAAATATATTTTTTCCCCTTTTTTGTTTCATTTAGAAAACTGTATAATTTCTTAAAACATTTTTTTTTTCAGTTTCAAGCTAAAATATGAAATCAGTTCATCTGTATTTTAGATAGATTTCAAAACTGCACATTGCTATAAGTCATCTTAAAGATATTTTCTCAACGTTAAAAAATTAATTACTTAGCAGAATCATTAAAAAAAATGTAATATAATTAGTATTTCTATCAAATATGAAGCCAATTTGTCATTTTGAATTCGCTTAGTGGTGCCATCTTTTGGCATCTGAATTAAAAGAAATGTATTTTCTATTTTGATTTGATATTTGTTAAGTAGCATAATGTTTTTCTCCTTTTTGAAAATCAATAATCATTTAAATTAACAATACGTTATTATTATTTTTTTTTTTTGAGTTATCATGTGGAACGTATTAATAATAATAAAAAAAAAAGTAAAAAAAATAAAAAATGACGAACATACATGTGATAGTTTTACAATCTCTGAACCAGGAATTATAAATCTAGATGATAAGATGATAAGATTTCTTTTTATAAAATGGCACTAATACTAGATTTTTTTTTTTAAATTTAATTTTTCTTTTTAATGAAAATTATCACTATATTGTATAAAACGATCATTCTGTTTCAGAGAATAAAAACGTAAATTAGTTTAATTTTCAGTAATAATACTGAAGTTATTCGACATAATAAATATCTCATGGGTAGCTTACGTTTGTAATTTTTTTTATCTAAATTTTCTATCAATACGTTTCACATAAAATTTTTTTAAAAAACACCTTCATGCTAAAAATAATTATTGTTCTTCGAGAAGAAAATCTAATAAAAAAAAACCTGATTTAAAATTATTATATTTAATGACATTTATTTCGATTGTTTCTATACATTGAATGTTTTCTCTTTTTGTCTCAGTGAAAAAAATTATAATTTCAATAATTCAACTAAACATTTGGAAATCAAAGGGAATGTAAATAATATAACCCATAAAAAGAAAGTTGTAATAAAATTCCTTTATATGCATTGCTAATTTTTATATTCATTAACATAGCTCCAATTCTGTAAACAGCGTGTGCCTAGTGTTTGCATCTAATTTTAAATATCAAAAACATTTCTATAAGCAAAATGTGCATCAAACTACTTTTCAAAATATAATGTTACGAATTTTTGTATATTTGTAAATATTTCGTAGTGTTAATTTTGTAAATAGGAAAATTTATGTACATTTTGCATAAGGCAGTGCAATAGTTCGCCTTTAGTTTGTTTCCCTGCAATGAATCTCTTGACGCTTGATAACTAGTCTTACAGAGGTAACACTGGGAAGCGAGTTTTACAAAGAGCAGGGCATTTAACATTATGGTAATGGCAATCTCGCCAAATTGGCGAGATAGAGCCAAGTTGGTGACGGTTTTGGCGACAAATGTATAGGACTTTTCGACTACGATCTGAAAAGTTCTCCAAATATCTACCTCTAGAAGTCTCAAGAATGTCCGCCTCCCCTATGTAAGTCGGCCAAGAGAGCGGGAGAGTTAGATGATTTTGAGTGACTGAAGTTAGTTGTTAGCTGAGTCCTTTAGTTGACTGGAATTACTGAGTTGAGATACTGAGTCTCAGTGAGCGTTCAGAGAGTTCCGAAAGCGAACTGTATTGCATTGTCTTTTGCAGCGATTTGAGCAGTTGTGTTGTCAAGTTTTTAACTGCTGTTTTGTGCTCTATTGTTGTGTATAGAGCTGTATTCTGTCTACTAGAATGAGAAGTTCTGGATTTGTAAAGGAATCTGTGAAGAGTGATATTGGAATAAATTTCTGCAAGTTTTGATCTGCTTTGGCTTCAAATCTTTAGAACCCGTCCACGCAACTGTACCTTTATAATTTATTTATCAAAAAAAAAAAGAAAAAAATTTGCAACAGGAAGGAGTTTCAACTAAGATAGGTTAAAGGCTATTTTAGTGCGAATGGATGACATCAAGTTGATTTATTACTATTTCGTAAAAGCGACCTTTTAGTGACAGTAACAGTCCCAAAATTTTCTAGAATGCATTGTCATCAATCTCGAACCTATCTGTCAAGTTTCAGACCGATTGGATGAGAGCAAGTAGATGATTAATTAGGCGATTCGTCTCCCATTGACACACACAAAATCGAAGTTAATATAAAGGATTTAAAAATACACAAATTTTTTAATTGATAAAAATCAATTCTAATGGGATATAGACATTTTAATTTAGTATACTCCTCCATACAAATTCATGAGATGAGATAATTTTGGTTTAGTTAAAATTTTTAACAGTCGGTTCACTTTCAAATACAGTTGAAGGGTTTAAATTTTTTTTATAAAATTAAATAGAACTCAAATAAAATTAGAAGAGATGATTTTCCAATTGATATTCTTAAAATTATAAGAAAATAATTTTAAGTATGCGATATCAAAAATAAAAATTCTTCAATTTTTGTCTAAAATTCATGAAATTTTTTGTGCAGTTCAATAGCAATTAGATGAAACACAACCTAAAATTTCAAAAATTTATATTGATTTTTTTTCAAGAAATTAAATTTTTATTGAAAAATTTAGCGTTTTTTCCGTAATTTTAAAAACGCTCCTTGCGATTCAAATTTTTTGCAATCTGTCTCAATTTTTTTGTATAAGCTAATTGAATATATATTGACATAATTGTGCATGGATTTTGAATTTGACTCATTGGTTAATTATTTAAAAGTAAAACTTTGGTACTACGGCAAAAAAATGTAAACTTTTTAAATAGTAGCATTACGAAAATTACGGTAAAACAATAAAAAAATACCAGATTCCGAAATCCATGCACAATTGTGTTCAAAATATTATAGTAAACAATATCTCCAAATTAAAAAAAAAAATACATCAACTTTTGAATCGCAAGGAACAAATCGAATACCTAAAAATCTTAAAATACACATGAAGAGAAAAATGCAATTTAAGAAATTGAAATACATACTATTTCTGATATGTGCGCTTACAAAAACTCAAATAATTTTCTCAATTCTTTTTGGATCAGCAAAAGTAAGGTATGTACTGAAAGCTAAAATTGCAGGCTATATATTTCCACTAAAATATAAAAATATAAATTTTTGAAATTTTTGATTTGAAGTAATAACATAATGCGCACCAGCAATATCGCGTCTTAAAATACACTCTTGGTATAGCAAAACTTAATAAAATAATTTTTAAATTTTAATAAAATAACTATTTGAAACTTAATTTAGCGATTAAACTTCATTTTTTAAAAAAAAAGAAACTTACGTAAAAAATATCCCGCGTTTTCGAAACGTTTATTTTAGAAATGAACGAACCAGAATAAAAAAAAATAATTCTAATCTTACAACAAACTTTTCATAAATAAGATATAAACACAACTTGATGACGTAACACGATACCTGCAAAATATTCGACGATTTGCGGATCCAGCCAATTGTTGATAGTGTAAGAAAAAGACAGAATAATAATAATAATAAAAAAAAATTGCCTAAAAATATTTTAAAATGTAACAGAGAATGTGCTTGCGAATTTCCACAAATTTAAGAAAATCTAGAACCATATTCAAATTCACTGTTGCAAAAATAAGAAAATTACCACTTTAGTTAAAAATACTAACCAATGTAATCAAGTGGGAAAGAAGAAATTGAAAAGGTTGTTTACATTTGTCTGAGATCTGATTGAGTTGGGCAGGAGGAGACATTACATTGTTGTACATAAACAACTTAAGGTATACATATACAATTGAGATGATTTTCTTTAATTTTTAGGTTATAATTTCAAACTTTTTGGCAGTATATCAGAATTAAAAATAATGCATTTTTATATACAAACTTTTTTTTCCCGTCAATTTTTTAATCAGCTAATTGCAATTAAAGTGACTAATTACGACATTCTTAGAACACACATAGATAAACTTGTAATTAACTTAGAGGTATTATTTTTATTGCCAATAAGAGATATTATACTGGCGCATGTTCTTATGGAGAATTTAGAATTTCGCTTCAATATTTATTTAATTATGAATTTTTAAATGAAAAGTTTAAAAAAATACGTAGTTTTTAACAAAAAATTAAGATTAAAATATGCATAAAAAATGTGTTTATAACAATATATATTAGATTCTCCATAGAAAACACATTCACAACTATTGTCTACAAAACAAATTAGAATTTTGTAAATCGGACAATTTATTATGAAGTTATGACCGTTGGCGTAAAGTCATATAACACCAAAATGCCATTCTTCAGAAAACGCGTTTAAAGTTTACTACACTAATGAAAGTGATACAAAATAGGTTCACAAAACCTACTGTAATTTAAAAAGTAATTTGAGTCTCAGAAAGAAAATGGTATCATTTTAATCGTAATGAATTCGGGAATATTTTACAACCAAAAAACAAAAAGGCAGACTTGAGTCAAATTTTGCGATTACTAAGGTATATGTATACCTTAAACCAAGTCCGTAGCCAGGATTTTTTTTCGGGAGGAGGGGGTTATGGTCGAAGATTTGATTAAATACATATAACAAGTTACGCAAAAAAAGAAGGGGTAGAGGTGAAAGAAGTTTTCACACAATTTCGGGAGGGTCCCGTCGGTCCCCCCCCCCCTCCTGTCTACGGCTCTGACCTAAACCCCTCGTTGATCAATGTCAAAGATAATTTTTCAGGGTACTCAAGCACAATACATAATCATTTATGACCACATTTAATACCATACTATTGCCGTGTTAAGAGAATTCATTACCATGTATGCACGATGGCTCAAGCAATTAAAAACACACTTCGTTTTTTGCGCAAATTACACTTTGTATGGTGAATAATGCGCAAAAAATATAATTATAACAAATCTTTTTGCATAGGCATTATGCTAAGGACATTTTACTTTGTAAATACTCACAAAAAGAGTTAACCCTTCTTTGCATGATTTTTTCTTTTTTTAAAAAAAAAATCAGGGTGATGTAATTAATGCTCTAGATTAAAGGAAAAATATTTAAAAAAATCTTGGTGTAAATAAAAATATGTATTATGTAAAAAACAATATGATGGAAATTTACATCATCATGCATTGTCACATATTTAGCTCAGTAATAAATAAATAAAAAAATATTTTTTACTAAATCTTCTTTATTCTGTATGATAATGTATGATGTAAAAATCTTCAATATCTCTATCATTCATGTTTACCTAAAAAACAACATAAAATGAACATTAACAAAAAAATGTTTACAGTACATTACAAGTGAAGTTACTGCATAGTGATGTAAATTTCTATCACATAGTTTTGAGAAATTTATTCACAGTGTTTTGATGTAAATTGTATATAAAATAACAAAAACATGAAAACAAACCTTTTTTCCACTCATTTTCACTTTTATTGTATTTAATATCTCCGTTTATTTCCATAAAACAATTTAAAATCTCGCTCATTTCTTCCAGTCACAACAAACAGCGGAATGACAAGTTGTAGGCCTGGTAATTGACAGTGACGTTTGCTATTTTTTGACAACTGCGTTTTTTTGTACGCAATAGTCGCTTAAAAAGTTGCCAGCAACAACAAATTTACAGTACAAGGGTTTTGAGTACCTTTTTTTGTTGACTAAATATTATGATGGAAATTTCCATCATCATGCAAAGAAGGGTTAATTCATTATTAGGCAAATTTTGCAATAAAAAAAAATGAGAATACACTTATGAAAAATATCTTTGACTACCAGTTAAAATTTTTTACTAGGCTATTTCTTGTGTGTTTTATAAATATTACAATTTAATAAAAAAAAAGAAAAAAAGAAAGTTCAATTCATTTAATGGGTTGAGAGTAAGGATTTCTTGTGTGTTTTATAAAACTCTTATGTGAATTGATTGAATCGAAACTAAATAAAATAAATTAAATGAATTGAAATTAATAAATTGTATTGTACATATTGTTCCATTGTTTTCAAAACACATATTTACAAAAATAATAAATTTAAAAAATGAGATAAAATGGGAAGATTTATATAAAAGGAGGGAGGTAGGTGGAGCATTTACAAGTATTGTTGTGCAATTTTATTTTCAGTTACATCTCAATAAATGAAGAAGAGACATGTCTGTATACAGAAATATCATTCCATTCTATTTGCTCATCCTCTGCATATTTTTTGGTGCTGAGTTATTTTGATTTAAACAACAGTTATGTAAACAGACACAAAACATTGTGCAGAGGGCAAGCGTGTGTAATGAAAGCATGAACAGTGTGTAAAAGAAAATAATAAAATATTGTTGCGTTGGACGGGTTCGAAAGATTTGACGCCAAAGCAGATCAAAACTTGCAGAAATTTATTCCCAAATAACTCTTCACAGTTCTCTTACAACTCCAGAGCTTCTCGTTCTAGTAGACACAATACAGCTATTTTCACCCCAATAGAGCACAAAACAGCAGTTAAAAACTTGACAACAACTGCTAAATCGCCGCAAAAGACAATGCAATACAGTTCGCTCAGTATCTCCAGTCAACTAATTCAGTGGCTCAAAATCCAAGAACTAACTCAGTGACTCAAAATCAGTCAACTAACTAACCCTACTCACGGTCGTCCTTATATAGGAGTGGGGAACTTTCGTGAATATTCCAGAGACAGACATTTGGAGAACTTTCCAGATTGTAGTCAAAAAGTCCTTATACATGTACATGGGATACATGTACCCATACATGTACCGAAAATGTCGCCAAATGGTCGCCAAGTTTGGCGCCATTTGGCGATTTCTCGCCAAATTTGGCGACAAAAATTAAACCGTCGCCAACTTGGCTCTATCTCGCCAATTTGGCGAGATTCCCATTACCATAATGTTAAAAGCCCTGCCCCTTGAAACTCGCTTCCCAGAGTTACCTCTGTAAAACCCGTTATCAAGCGATAACACCCCTATTGCCGGGAAACCAAGTAAAACGAACTATTGCACTGCCTTATGCGAAATGTACATAAATTACTATTTACAAAATTAACACTACGAAATATTTACAAATATAAAAAAATTCGTAACAATATATATATATATATATATATATATATATATATATATATATATATATGTATTTTAATTGATGAAATAGCAAAAGTTCAATGGCAACCCTATAATATTATACCATATTTAGATTTAGAATCCAAAAGCACGCCTAATAACAAATTTCATATTTTCCCAATTAGTGGTTTGTAATCTAAGCGATGTAAAAAAAAAAAGAAAAAAAAAGATAAATTAATTTTAAAAAGAAAATTTGTTTTTTAGCCATAAATTCTTATATAGATAATGAATTTTAGCAATTTTTATTTCAAAGGATAGTTTGTTTATGGCCAAATATAAATAAAATGCAACTTTTGCACTAAACAGTTCTTTAATATTTAATTATTGATTAATAAAACAAGTTTAAATTTTTTTTTAAATAGAAGCATAATTTTTATTTAGAATTATCATGGTCGAAAACCCCTTCAGATATTTTTTCATTCCATTTTGACTTTTGGTTCTCGATATTTTTAGCAAAAATGTAAAAAAGCTGACTTTAAGGGATCGCGTAGAAGATTACGCATTGAAGCATGCAAAACGTTCGATTCAGCCCGCTATAAAGAAATTTGCCCTCAAAATCGACCAAAACATTTTCGCTCACAAGTGATGTGTTTCTCAAGATAATGAACTGAAATTTGGTATTTTGGGTAAATGATAGAGGTCGGCGATATATTGATACGACGATACTTTTATCGATATTTTTACAAAAATATCGATATAAGTCACCGATATATCGATATTTGCAAACAATTTTAATATTTTGGTGATCGTTTTGTGGTTCCATGTTTTTTTTCTTCTTTTTTTTTTTCTTCTTTATTCCCTTTTCAAAAACTTCAAAACTAAAGTTTGGATTTGGCTGTGAGACAGTTAAAATGGCACCCTAACCAAAAAGAAAACATATTGTAATGGAACGATAAGATCATTTATTAGTAGTCATTAGCATAGCACCGTTTCTGTTGCCAACGTGTGCCTGGAATTTGCATCTAATTTTAAATATTAAAAACATCTCTATCAGCAAAAAATATGCGATAAACTACGTTTCAAAATTTCTTCTTTAAAATAAATGTGAATTTATGCATTGATATCCAAATGTATTTTATTTATTCTGATTGATAATCTAATTTATTTATTAAAATTTTTTTATAATTTATTTATTAAAACAATTTTTATAATTTATTTACTAAAACAATTGTGGCAGGAATTCATGAAAAGTAGAAATTTGCCCCGAAAAACTTAGTTTCTGGCTAAATTAAAAATCAAATAAAAAAAAATCATGTATCGATGTATCGTTATTATATCGATAATTTACGATAACGTATCGATGTTTATTTTCATCGATATTTCCGACCTCCAGTAAATGAGGTATTCTAAACCAAAGGAACACATAAAAAAAAGAAAGGAGTTTGTATTAAATTTTTTAAAGACAGAGTTAAATTGACTTAGTAAAGAGCCCATAAAAAAAAAAAATGCATTAAACATATAGAAAATCGTAAACAAAACGTTTTGGTGCAAACCGCAAGATTCTACGATAATTAGAACCGAAGATATAGCCATCGTTCGTATTTTTTTTGTATTTTTTTTGCATATTGTACAAATATCTATAAAGACTGGAAAAATTAAGCTATTCCGATCTCTATTAACCCACTTTAAGGGGGTCCAGTACCGAAATTTCTTCAAAAATCCCAATTTTTTTTTCTGATTTTAAAAAATAGTTCATACATTCCTGAAGAGAATGATGTTTTTATCTTATTCCTCCGGTGATTAAAACGCCACAAAATTACCTGTTATTTAAACATCACTAATGGGCGTAACACATTGAAGCGTCTGCTTAAAGTGCGTTTTTCGAGCACTAGTGTTTTTCACAGATGTTGCATATTCAAATCGATATATCTCCAGAACCATTAACAATTGCGTATTCAAATTTTCGGAGCATTTAATTTATATAGTTTTAAATATTTTGTCTTCACAGAATTTTATTTTTTTAATTCTGTTTTAAAATATAATATTTAGCATAAAAGATAACATAAAAAAAAGCAAAAATTTCAATATTTTAACTTTGAGAATTTTTTTAATTTTTTTTTATTCACCCATCAAAATTCTGTGAAGACAAAATTTTCTTTATATAATTATGTATTACAGAAAGCTTTCACTTTGAAAAAAAATTTATTTTTTCTTGACTTAAATCAAAATACGCAAACATCAATTATTATGGATTTTTCTTGGTTTTTAAATTTTTTTTAAATAACTAAACACAATATTTAAAAAAACATTTTCTCAAAGATATATAAATAGTATCTCATACATAAAATAAATTTTTGACATAAAAATGTACATAAATAAAGTTTTTTTTTTATTTTCGGTACCGGACCCCCTTAAGGGGTCGAAAAAGGATTAAACGTTCCAAAAGAGGGATATTCAAATATCTCATTTCCAATATATGCGCAATTATAAATTTTGGAAGAAATGTCAACAAGGGCAAGCATAGATAAAGTAAGGTATTCTTATTTTGATAAATCAATATTGTAAGGATCGAAACGCGATCAAACGTCAGGAATGTGGAATACACGAATGTCTTTTGTTTGGTAAAATGCACATGGTTAAATTTCGTAGCGAAGCACGGGTATTCAGCTAGTTAATTGTATGTTTAAAATTTCAGAGTAGTGCAAATCTTAGACTAAAAAAATTTAAAAGTTAAAAAAGTTAAAAAAAAAAAAGTCACCTGTAACGTCATGAGAAGCTATACTAAACTTCAAGTTAACTAGACATCACTTAGACGGTAGATCGTGACAGTGCTCATAGGTATTTAATCCATTTTGGCGGCGTGAAAGCATAATGTTCGCCAAACCACAACCCTATAGAGAACAAAAGGCTGTAAGGTTTGGCGAGAATTATGTCGTCACTCCGCCAAAATGGATTAAACACCTATGAGCACTGTGACGATCTACCGTCTAAGTGATGTCTAGTTAACTTGAAGTTTAGTATATGCATGATAATAGTGTTTTCATCACCCGGTTTCCTTTTTCTGTGCCTTTTTCTTTCGAGCACGTGATCATGATTTGTTTCGACAAGAATGATAGTGTTTTTGGGGAAAGAATTTATAAGTCTTTTAAAAAATTGTAAAAAATATTCTTTCACCCGACGATTCCTTTTTATATCATCTGAAAAAGATTTCAAAGATTAACATAGTATTTTTTCAATGCTAAAAAAATATTTATTTCAAGTATTTATTCAGACTGCAAGCGATGTTAACCTGTAGGGTTGGTTGGTTGGTTGTATTCAGATTATCTGGCGCCGTCAGCAACACGAGGGCTATAATGCGCCGAAACATTCGTCATTAGACAAACCAACATACATTTACAAATACCCATGCCAACACGGGACTCGAACCCGCAACCTCGCCGTCTAGAAGCTAGCACGCTAACCACTATACCGTTTGGTCGGCGTTAACCTGTAGGGAGAAATCTGTTTCAAATAGAAATAGCGTTACAATGTGATTTTTTTTTTTTTTTTAATTTCTGTTTTTTTTTAATTTAAAATAAATAAATAATAATAATTGAAATTTTAATAATCCGATTGATGAATTTGTTGGGTTGACTCTTAAGATGAAGATGTGAAAATTTTAGATATTGCCTCTGAAAATGTTAAGACAAGTGAACTAAAATGTAATGCTATAGAAAGTTCCCATAGGATTTAGCATTGCAGCCAGATTTAAAAACGTAAGAAAAAAAAAAAAAAAAAAAAAAAAAAAAAAAACTAATTTAAAATTTCGCCAATGTATTGCACAAGTTCATGGAGAAAGCGTATTATGTTTAAAATTTCAGAGCTGTACTTGAAGTTTAAACTACCTTAAAGCGAGCAAAAAAATTCGAATCCTTACTTTTATTTTTTCAATATATAGAGATTATTTTGCAAATTTTTATTTCTTGTATTGTAAAAATTCACCAGAAAGCCTTTGCTCAAAAAATATCTCGATGTCGTGTAAGTCATGCACGAAATTAGCTACAGTACAATCATTGAAAGTTGTACAATTTTACTTGTATATGAAATTACTATTGAACCGTCAACAATGAATATTGTTACAATTCGATTGTTGGAAGGAACATATTTTTCCCGCAGAATGTGATTGAACCCCTAATATCCTCTTCAAACGCAGCAAACTCAAAACAGTCATTGTCTTTTTATTTTACTAAGACCTTCTATTTATAACAATTGCTTTCATGACCTGTTTTTAATTGTAATATTTATTGATTCAGTGCAGGCATGAAACCCCAAATGAAAGCTATTTAACTCTATGCGGGATGGCTTTTTTTTGAGAGGGCAAAGGTAACTAAAAATGGCGAGTAGAAAGCTATTCCACGTTACAGTGATTTCCTTTTCATTTTTTGTGCTGTGCGTTGCTCAGTCCAAATTATCAGAAGGTTTTTACAATTGCTTCATTCAGCAATCCTGCAATTGCGGTAAGTAATTTAAATTTCATAGTTCAAATTAGCCGACCAAACGGTATAGTGGTTAGCGTGCTAGCTTCTAGACGGAGAGGTTGCGGGTTCGAGTCCCGTGTTAGGCAAGGGTGTTTGTAAATGTATGTTGGCTTGTCTAATGACGAATGTTTCGGCGCATTATATCCCTCGTGTTGCTGACGGTGCCAGATAATCTGAAAACAACCAACCAACATAGTTCAAATTAAGAACACAAAATATCAAGTGCCAAATCTTAACTTGAAAAGAGGTCCATAGTTATCCCATGGGAAGTTCATATACCTTGACTCAATTCTAACCTTGAATTGAAATCGCCCTAACAGCACAAAATGGATTTCGGGATGTCCAAATTATATCACTTCAAGATGGACATGATCATCCCCAGGACATCCGAATTCGATCCTAAGATATCAACAGGATGTGATAGGAGTAGTAAAATGTCTGTCCAAAGGATGTCCTTGTGGATGAAATATGGATGTATTAGGGACTATGATCACTGTCTGATCCTTTTCGGACATCTCGCGATAAAAATTCGGACGGTCTGGGGACATTCATCGGATTACCAGAACGATAACGTCTTTTATGCTTTTTCGATTCTCTAGAGATCGTGTTTCGGATGGTCTGGGGACATCCAACGAATTACCAGGACGATAATGTCCTTTATATGTCTTTTTCGGACCTTTAAGGGTTAAGACAGTCCGAGGAAATCCTTAGGATTAAATTCCTGATACACTGTTAAAAAAATTTGTCCACCATGCACCAAAATTTGGTTCCCATTTAGCTGCCACCAACATTTGGTGCTTAGTTTCGCGATTTAGTGGTGCTTACAGTCCGAGGTTGTACCATTAAATCGTGAAACTAAGCACCAAATGTTGGTGGCAGCTAAATGGGAACCAATTTTTGGTGCAAGGTGGAATTTTTTTTTTAACAGTGTATAAGTAGGACAACCAGAGCGATAACGTCTTCTATATCGTCACTTTAATGTCAAACAATACTAGCAACTTAGAGAACATTATTTACAAAACTGTATCTTAGTACTGGAAAAAACCTGGTACTTAAAATCCTATTCCCTGTCAGATAATTACATTCAAACCCCGTTAAAGCGACATCGATGGGGCTGCTGAAATTGTTTGCGTTAACCGAATTTCATGTTTAACGTATAAATTTTCAGTTTTAAGTACGGAGAACTGCTTTTGCTTCACTTTAAACGGAATTTCATGTTCAGCGATTTCGCATTAACGGGGTTCGATCCTTTGTTACATTTTTAATTAAATATAAACTGCGATATCTGACATTAAATAGTATGTCATTTTCGTCATACCTAAAAAACGTTATCTACAAAACTGACTTAGGGAGATGATATTGTTAGACAAAAAAGCAACAATATATGTTGGATCTGGATAGCAACAAGTATGGTGCAACGTCCTATATATAGTCCTAATAAAAGAGGACAATTTTATAAAAATAATTTTCCCACTTAAGTTTGAAAAAACTTTAAAAATTCAGATTTTTTTTTCGCACAAGCACCAACATTCCAAAAACAGTATTTGGACTCAATAACTTGTTTAAGTATTAAAAACAGGTAGTTTTATTATTATTTGTAAGTATTTTTATTTAATCAAATTATATCAGTATAAGAAATTTTTATGCTAATTCGTATGTGTTATAGTTTAAAGATTCAAGGAAACATTTCCGTAAAAAATAAAAGTAATTAAAAGTTGTGTATTAAAAAATGTAAATTACGAAAAAAAATGTGAATGCAATCATAATTTGTTAGATTATACACATTAATTTCCTAAAAAACCATTACTCTTCGAAGAAATTACATTTTTAAATTTTTTTTATTCTTGAAACATCATATCTTACCATTTATTGACAATTACAGGTTGTTAGTACACTGTTAAAAATTTTGTTCCACCTTGCACCAAAAATTGGTTCCCATTTAGCTGCCACCAACATTTGGTGCTTAGTTTCACGATTTAATGGTGCAACCTCGGACCGTAAGCACCATTAAATCGCGAAACTAAGCACCAAATGTTGGTGGCAGCTAAATGGGAACCAATTTTTGGTGCAAGGTGGACAATTTTTTTTAACAGTGTAGGTTTTGATAAGATATAAATTTAAATCAAGCAGGCTTTTGTAGCTTGATACGGCTTAGTTAAAGTTTTGTAGAGTGATTTTCACTGGGTTTATTATTCGTTCTTTTCCCCATTGCTGGAACCTTTTAAAAATTGGAATAATCTTCGGAATAATTAAATAACAGACACAATTCAAATATTAAATAAAGTCTAATAAAAATTTATTAAATAATTTATTAAATATTTTATTAACAACTACACTGTTAAAAAAATTTGTCCACCTTGCACCAAAATTTGGTTCCCATTTAGCTGCCACCAACATTTGGTGCTTAGTTTCGCGATTTAGTGGTGCTTACGGTCCGAGGTTGCACCATTAAATCATGAAACTAAGCACCAAATGTTGGTGGCAGCTAAATGGGAACCAATTTTTGGTGCAAGGTGGAACAAAATTTTTAACAGTGTAGCTGAATACCCATGCATCGCGTCGCTATGAAATTTTAACATGTGCAATATTTAAGCTAGCTGTGAGGCCTCGCGTTGCGGAAATCCGTCATTGGTGTATAGGTCCCAGTTTTTGTCTCCCCGCTCACAGGAAGGTTCATCGCTACGCAAAATCGAGCTCGCTTCGTTCGCTGAAAAGTTCATTGACACATAAGCACAGGCTTACTTCACTCGTTGAAAGGTTCATTGCTATGCAAGCATAGGCTCGTATTGATATACTGTATTTTATTTACAGGTCAACATAGTCGTTGGAAGGATTGTTGGGATGAATATCCAGAAGGAGTAAGTCACAGTAAAATTGCATTTTTTTTTATTTTTTTTTAAAGCTATTTCTTGGATTTTCCGGCTGTGCTCAGTAGTATCTTGAAGGGAAAAAATTTAAATGGAATGCCATATTTAAAAAATAAATTAAGTATTAAATTCCAAAATAACATACATTTAGCATTAAAAAAAATTCGATCCTTGTCTGGTGGGGGGGGGGGGGGGGAAAGCATTTTTAGATAACCTCAATAAGATGAATAGTCAGGCTAACCATGTCCTATAGACCTAATGGTACACATTTGGGGCCAAAAAATCTGCTGAAGTGTTGCTTTAAAGCATATAATATTTACAGGTATAAGGCAAGTATAAAAATCTCATCAAAAACTTAAAAAGTAAAATAACTACGCGTTTATTTATTACCCTTTAAGAAAAAAACTATAAAGTAATTTCTGAAAAACTTCCAAAAAAATTCATAGCACAATTTATCAAAAAAATTTAGACAAACAATTGTTAAACGAATTTTATTACAGGTTTTATATCCGGTGAAGTAATAAACAAGTTTTAAAGCAATGCTTCGACAAATATTGTGAGCAATTCTTTCACATATAGTATTATATTTACAGGTATAAGGCAAGTATAAAAAGCTCATCAAAAACTTAAAAAGTAAAATAACTACGCGTTTATTTATTACCCTTTAAGAAAAAAACTATAAAGTAATTTCTGAAAAACTTCCAAAAAAATTCATAGCACAATTTATCAAAAAAATTTAGACAAACAATTGTTAAACGAATTTTATTACGGGTTTTATATCCGGTGAAGTAATAAACAAGTTTTAAAGCAATGCTTCGACAAATATTGTGAGCAATTCTTTCACATATAGTATTATATTTACAGGTATAAGGCAAGTATAAAAAGCTCATCAAAAACTTAAAAAGTAAAATAACTACGCGTTTATTTATTACCCTTTAAGAAAAAAACTATAAAGTAATTTCTGAAAAACTTCCAAAAAAATTCATAGCACAATTTATCAAAAAAATTTAGACAAACAATTGTTAAACGAATTTTATTACGGGTTTTATATCCGGTGAAGTAATAAACAAGTTTTAAAGCAATGCTTCGACAAATATTGTGAGCAATTCTTTCACATATAGTATTATATTTACAGGTATAAGGCAAGTATAAAAAGCTCATCAAAAACTTAAAAAGTAAAATAACTACGCGTTTACCCTTTAAGAAAAAAACTATAAAGTAATTTCTGAAAAACTTCCAAAAAAATTCATAGCACAATTTATCAAAAAATTTAGACAAACAATTGTTAAACGAATTTTATTACAGGTTTTATATCCGGTGAAGTAATAAACAAGTTTTAAAGCAATGCTTCGACAAATATTGTGAGCAATTCTTTCACATATAGTATTAGAAACAACTCTTTGATAGATATTGTGAGCAATTCCTAATATATGCAGATATTGTGAGCAAATCTCAACGTATATTGTAAGCAATTCCTAACATTGATTGTAAACAATACTTCTACTTAGATTGTGAGCAACACTTCGGCAGATACTGTAAGACTCAAAATATAATATGAGATCTATAGGTGTGGAGAAGACTGATGGTTCCAATTAAGGGAGAAATTTCTCAATACAATTTCCCTTTATCTTTCAGATGGAACATTTATTTATTGACGAAATTAACAAGTGCGAGTTTGGTGATCCCCTTAAGTACAACTCATACCAAGATTTTGCGGACTTGTTTTGCAATGTACCAGAGGACATCAGGGTAAGATACATGGTCTTTCTAACCTTACACACAATACAGAAGACCGTTCGCACTTTATTGAGACAAGATAAATGTTTTTTTTTTCCCCTTTATTTTTTTTCCCCTAAAGGGAATATTTTTTGAACCGAATAGCATCCATATGATAGAATAGATTCTTGTATTATTGCTATAGATCAGGGGTCGGCAGATTTTTCTGCGGTAAGAGCCTAAAATTCAACAATCGGAGCCACAACAAGAGTCTCGAAATCAATACAAGAAGGACCAATATGAGCTTCTAACTGCAAACATTTAAAAATCCCCTGCAGATAAAACAAGTTGGTAGTTAATTTTTGTTTGGAATGAAAGCAAACAATTCAGTCCATTTTTTCTTAAATACACGATTTTCCTCGTCAATTTTCTCTTCCTTTTGGACGAGATCGAGGCCGTATTTTCCCATAATAGCATTTCAAAAATAAAGACAAAATGAAGGGGGTGGTGACGAAGGGGCTCTGAGATGTTTACATGTAAAAAGAGGTTATGTCCATCTGAAAACGTTTTAGAATCTATACTACGTAATAGGTTGTCGATGGTTACAAACACACGTTAACGATGAATTTCAGTCCATGTAACATTAAAGAGAGATATGAGGCAGGTACTTTGGCCTAGAGCAGTAGAGTATGCCGTCACAATTAAAAATCCATATGCAGGAACTTAAAATTTCGTCACACACTGCAAAAGAGCTGGGAAGGTAGCACTGATATCTAACTACAACTTCTGGATAGTGCTTAGTTGGTTATTCGTTTGAAGTCGAAGAAGGCATAAAAGTCACCATAGAGTAGTTGGAGGGGAAGTTGTTGGTATAAATCTCTATGGTGGCTGTTAAGCCTTCTTCGACTTCAAATGAATAACCAACTAAGCGCTATCCAGAAGTTGTAGTTAGAGATCAAAGTTACCTTCCCAGCGTTTTTGCAGTGTGTGCCGAAATTTTTTTAAGTTCCTGCATATGGATTTTGAAATGTGACGGCATACTCCACTGCTCTAGGCCAAAGTAACTGCCACACATCTCTCTTTAATATTATATGAGCTGAAATTCATGGTTTAATTGAATTCAAGACACCCGCGAAGTTTGAGCTTTGTCGATGGTCTTGGGGATTGAGTTGCTTAGAAAAGGATAACGGAAAAAGTATCTGTTTATACTATATAGAGAGAGGTAGTACAGATGTGGTTTATAGTTGGCATACATATCTTTTAGACCTTGCCTTTGGGAATTTTTCGCACCAAGTCATCATTTCGATTGGTTGGTTGTTTTCAGATTATCTGGCACCGTCAGCAACACGAGGGCTATAATGCGCCGAAACATTCGTCATTTGACAAGCCAGCATACATTTACAAACACCCATGCCTAACACGGGACTCGGAACCCGCAACCTCGCGGTCTAGAAGCTAGCACGCTAACCACTATACTATTTGGTCGGCCATCATTTCGACGTTTAATTGTTGAAGCACTATCTACTAAATTTAAATTTGATTTAAATGCTGAAATTAGTCAAGGACCCTCGAACTATTATTTTTAATCTTTAAAAAAATTATTTTTGTGGTATAAATGCCATGAAACGAGTAACTAGAGCTAACATACCACAACTTTACTTTATATGCTTCATTAATGCAATAAAAAGGCAAAAAAACGCCCTCTTTCTTGACTAAACTTAATCCCCTTAGACATGTCCAGTCAAAACATACGTTGTGCAAGTTAGAAAACGCATTTTTTTAAAAATTTGCTCTAGAAACAACAAGTCAATTTAGAGTAGGTATGAAGGTAGTCCGTGCAGTGAATTGGTGGCCTAAAGAGTTGTAATACGGCATTTGATTTTTCGGACTTACAAACCTCTACTCTAAATCGATAAGTCTTGTTTCTGCAGCGACCACCATCATTCAGACTACGTGACGTTAGCTATTCTCCAAAATGATAAAGGGTAAGAGTGTTTGAAACTTTGTCAGTAGGTAGCTTGAAGCTCTTTAAACTACTACGAAAGTGTTTTCCTCTTGACGCGCTTGAGATACCGTGGACCCGTTTGATCTGCTTAGTGTTTTAACCCTTCTTTGCATGATTTTTTCTTTTTTTTAAAAAAAAATCAGGGTGATGTAATTAATGCTCTAGATTAAAGGAAAAATATTTAAAAAAATCTTGGTGTAAATAAAAATATGTATTATGTAAAAAACAATATGATGTAAATTTACATCATCATGCATTGTCACATATTTAGCTCAGTAATAAATAAATAAAAAAATATTTTTTACTAAATCTTCTTTATTCTGTATGATAAAGTATGATGTAAAAATCTTCAATATCTCTATCATTCATGTTTACCTAAAAAACAACATAAAATGAACATTAACAAAAAAATGTTTACAGTACATTACAAGTGAAGTTACTGCATAGTGATGTAAATTTCTATCACATAGTTTTGAGAAATTTATTCACAGTGTTTTGATATAAATTGTATACAAAATAACAAAAACATGAAAACAAACCTTTTTTCCACTCATTTTCACTTTTATTGTATTTTATATCTCCGTTTATTTCCATAAAACAATTTAAAATCTCGCTCATTTCTTCCAGTCACAACAAACAGCGGAATGACAAGTTGTAGGCCTGGTAATTGACAGTGACGTTTGCTATATTTTGACAACTGCGTTTTTTTGTACACAATAGTCGCTTAAAAAGTTGCCAGCAACAACAAATTTACAGTACAAGGGTTTTGAGTACCTTTTTTTGTTGACTAAATATTATGATGGAAATTTCCATCATCATGCAAAGAAGGGTTAAGTGTTTTCGCATATTTCCCCAGCTTTTTTGGCCAATTAGTTTTAGTGTACAATGTCAAATTTATGCTTGGTAAAAAGTTTATTATTCATAACAATATTGAACCATTTGGACACAAAGCAAAGTTTTCATTAAAAAAAAAAAAGCCATCCTTAGATTTATTTCTAACTAATCTTTTTTTCAGAAACCATGCTATAATAAAGCGAAGGTCATAGTTAAGGAACGAGTGGTAAGTCGAAGTGGTTACCACGTTTCTATTAACTTCGTATTTGTAACGTCATTATCCATTATAGACGGAGAGGCGACTGCAATTTTTGGACCCCATCGAACATCATTCTGAATTTTTTATAGAAATTGCAGAAAAGTGAGTAGATTAGGAATCCACTGGTCTGCCGTGGCAAAAATGGCCGAAACTGGTCAAAAATCGACTTGGAAGGAGTTGAACTAAAATCCGATTGCGAAATATGTCATAACTTGCCAAAGAGAGAACAAACTTTTTCGACTGACAACCCTGTATTTTGATTTTCAATAAGAAAAAGTGCAAATGATTTCTGATCTCTGGCTTTTAAAATTTGTATCTTTTAAAAGTAAGCCAAATTGGCGACATCAGTTACGTTATCCGTGACGTAATTTTTATTGCCAACTTGGCTCCCTTTTAATAGATGCAAGTAGACCGTCACCAGATATCTGAATCTTTTGCAACCTTCTTAATTGATAATTAAAGAGTGAGGGTTACCAAATAAAAAAAAAATGCTCATTATGTGGCAAGTTATGGCTCATTTGGAAATTGGATTTAGTTCAACTTATTAAAAGTCGATTTTTGACCAGTTTCGGCCATTTTTGCCAATGCAGACCTGTGTATTCGTAATCTACTCACTTTTCTCTAATTTCTATAAAAAAAAATCAGAATGATGTTCGATGGGGTCCAAAAATTGCAGTCGCCTCTCAGTCTATTAATATTGAATCTAGTGCAGTAACTCGAACATCTTAAAAAGAAAATCCACATTTAAAAGTTAATAAAAGTACCTAACACTATTTCGAAGTCTCTATACAGGGAACCATTAAAGTCCATTTCCAAAGTAGTTACTCTGAGCGTGTTTGTTGAGAAATAGCGCACCTTTTCTTGAATATAAATATTAATGAGGGTGATTTTTTATTGTGCTTGAAAAACATCAATCATTATCCATGAAAATTGGCACAATGCCCTTCCCCCTCTCTCTCCCTTCTTCTCAATTTACCGACATATTCATTGAGCAACTTGTAAATTCATGAGCACAGTATAGAATTTTGTCACGTGTGCAAGAAGTACACTGCGTGAAAAAAGTAGGACACATGATTTTTTTTTTTACAAATAAAAAACACTGATTTTTTTCCATAACAATTTAATGAGTGACACTTTAAATTACTAATTACAAACAGATAACTGTATCTGAAAATTGATACAAAAGAATACAGGTCAAGTACAGCAATAAATCAGTTTTGACTTCATTATACTCTGTGAAAAAAGTAGAAGGACACTTCTAAATAATGCAAATAAAAGTCTTATTAATAGGGAATTCTTCCACCATTGGCTGTGATTACTTCAAAAATTCGATTTGACAACGAATCATATGAAGTTTGAATTTCTGTTTGGCAGAAATTGTCCCATACATAATTCAAAGTTCTCCGAAGCTCAACTATAGATTCAAACTGCTTGCCTTCCGCGTAAACGCGACGAACAATCATTGCCCATATGTTCTCTACAATGTTGAGGTCCGGGCTTTTAGTAGGCCATGGCAAAACCCGAACATTATTTGCTGCAAAACCAATTTTTAACCCCATTAGCTGTGTGAATTGATGCTCCGTCGTGTTGAAAAATCCAGTCATTTACGCCTAGCTCAACGACGTAGGGAAGGAGATCTGAATTCAAGACTTGGATGTAATCTGCGTGTTTCTGCCTGCCACTCAGGAACACTAGGCTTGTTCTTCCTCCGTACCCGACTGCCAACCAAACCATTAAACTCCCTCCTCCCATCTGTCGGGTAGAATAAGTCTTTTCTTCAGTACCGAGACAGTGCCAATAGTATTTGTAGCCATCTGGACCGTCTAAATTAAATCTTTTCTCATCAGAAAATATAACGGAGGTCCATTCTGACGTCCAGGACATGTGGTTTTAAGCCCAGTGCAGTCGGTGTTCAATGTGCCTTTCATTCCATTTGGGATGGTGCTTCCTTTTTTGGAATACGAAATTTTCGGACCTT
Source organism: Linyphia triangularis (assembly GCA_963978545.1). NCBI lineage: Eukaryota > Metazoa > Arthropoda > Arachnida > Araneae > Linyphiidae > Linyphia > Linyphia triangularis. Next base: position 8,003,826 of record OZ021723.1, on the reverse strand, counting down.
TTTATGTAGTTGTAGACAGTTCTTCGTGAAACGTGTGTGATGCGCCTGCATTATTTTGAGCTTTGGCAATACTTCCATCCGTGTTTTTTAGTTCCCGAATGATTTTTCTTTGATCGCGTTGCGTCAGTTTTTTAGGTCTGCCAGTCTTCTTTTTGGTTCCCTGACTACTAGGATTTCTTATATAGTTTGAAACAGTATTTGGACTAATATGTAGCTGGCGTGCAATCTCTCTCACACCTTTGCCATCGTTTTTGTAGGCATAAATTTGGCCTTTTTCAAACTCACTTAAAGGTTTTCCTCTAGGCATTCTAAAAAGATGAAAACGACGGATTTTCAATAAAATAGTATGTTTTTTTTTTTTTTTTTTTAACAAAAACAGTTAAAAAGAATGAAACACCCACCTTTGAGGTTTACAATATTCCAAAACAAATTATTTTAGCACGTGTCCTTCTACTTTTTTCACATACCAAAAATCGTTAAGTACTGTTTTCCTTAATTTTTACTAGTGGTAGATAAAATTTACTCATTTATAAAAAAGAAAAAATAACCAAATAACCAAACTACATAAAAAAAAGAAATTTAGATCAGGAGGATCGAAATACAAAGCATAAATTACAAAATATGACTGTCCTTCTACTTTTTTCCCTTAGTGTATACGACCATATTCAGCAGAAATGCAACATTTATCTGGTCCTACTTTAGCGTTGGACCCTGTGCACAATATTTAAGCCCTATGCACTGTAACGTCGCGTCGTCAAGAAACTTTATTTCTAGCAAACAAGTCCTATACTAAACTTCAACTTAACTAGACATCACTTAGACGATAGATCGTGACAGTGCTCATAGGTATTTAATCCATTTTGGCGGAGTGAAGACATAATTCTCGCCAAACCTTATGGCCTTTTGTTCTCTATAGGGTTGTGGTTTGGAGAACATTATGCTTTCACTCCTCCAAAATGGATTAAATACCTATGAGCACTGTGACGATGTACCGTCTAAGTGATGTCTAGTTAAGTTGAAGTTTAGTATAGTTGATGCTACGAACTGAGAGGCAATAATAAAGTATGCTTAAGGCCATTTCACGCTTGTATCGTCCGACTTGCAACTCCGATAGGGTTACATAGGAAGTGAAATCGCAGAGCAGTTGTTGCGAATTTTTCCGGCTAGCATGAAAAGATCGGAAGCTTCAGTAAATTTAAGCCTAAGTTTGGCATCATCTTGGCGAAGTAAAATTCGCCAATGTTAATGTTTACAAAAGTTCGCATATAGTTCAAGAGTGCACGTGTATTCATTTTTTCATGAATAATTCATTCTATAACGGATATTTTATTTTAAACTACCTGAATACCCGTGCTTCGCTACGAAATTTAACATGTGCAATATTTTAGCTTGCTGTGAGGCCTCGCGTTTCTGAAATCCGTCATTGGTGTATAAGTTCGAGTTTTTGGCTCTTCGCTCGCAGGAAGGTTCATCGCTACGCAAAATCAGGCTCGCTTCGTTCGCTGAAAAGTTTATTGATACATAAGTTCAGGCTTACTTCACTCGTTGAAAGGTTCATTACTATGCAAGAATAGGCTCGCTTCTCTCGCTGAGAGGTTCATTGTTCCGTAAGCATAAGCTCGCTTCACTCACTAGAATGTAATTGCTACGTAAAGATTTAATATTAGAAGCCTCTCCCCTGTCAAGACAAAAAAAATAATCAAATCCCCGTTAATACAATAATACAACACCCCTTTAAGATTATTTTAGCACGTGTTTGTGGATAGCAAAATTAGAAAGCCAAAACTGCTTATGTTGAAACTTTCAGAGCTCTAGGCCTATTAGAAGTCGTTTTTTTGTGTGAAAATATTAAGAGTGATTTTCTGAGAGCGGGGTACACTTTGCATTGGTCTGTGATTATGCTAATTTTTGATTTCCATGAAATTTTCAGCAAATGTTATGCTGATAAGCTATATGTTATGCTGATTACAAATTTGAAAACCGCTTTAAAAAATTCCATTCCATTGTCATGTTTCAGCTGGTTTTGTAGAGGAAGGGAGGCGCGTTTTATAGCATTTTTGATGAAAAACGCTATCATTAGAATTAATTTTTTGCCAAATTTTCTGCATGTGCTAAACTTTTGATTGCAAAAATGTATAATAGACTACTAGTATTAATTGTTATCAGTGCTAATTTCTTGGCACATCACTTAAGTTTTGGTGCAGATAGCGGAGAAAAATATGTCCGATTCACTATTTTTTACTACTTTAAGAGCCAAAATTTAGCTGACTTTACATATGTACCAAACATTTGGCATTGTTGTAAGATAGTACACCACAAACATAATACTTTAGCGTAAAAAAAAATTTGGCATCTATCTGAAGTTTCCAGTCAAGTCAGTCCGAAATCTGGATTTTTTGCTTTTCGGTCTAATTTAAGGCCAAAAATCTCAAAACTTCAGAATCTCTAAAATAAGGTGATGATGCTAACAGAGAGTGACTATAGTGTACTTAACATTGCCATCGTCTGTTTTTTGGCACCTCTGATTAGAGCCAATTACAAGGCTGTCAACGTCCATTGTAGCTCGAGGCTCGTGCTATAGTAGACATTGGCAGCCTTGTAATTGGCTCATTTTTATGAAATAACGATGTAAATATGATCAAAATGTTCAAAAACGGCAAAGTTGATTGATGCCATTTTCCATTGATGAAGTGAGCTGCAAACTTGTGCCAAGAGTTTTCTTTCATTTTTTGTTTCATAAAACCATTCGAAGGTCAGAATAGGCTTTATAACTTTGACACCTGCTTGAAGTTTTTTAAAAAATAAAAAGATTTTTATTGATTTTACTTAAAAGTTATCAAGAATCATCCTGGTCGCTATATTTATCCTTTACATGTTAACGTTTTGTGATGGAATCTTTTAGTATGATATAAGATACATAATTTTGAGTGGCAGCAGTATGAATAAGAATTGTCGATGGAAATGACAATGCCGGTTGTTGTAGCACAGTAAAGCTTGGCGTTAACTATCGCTAAGCAGAGCAGATCAGATCAGAGCGGAGTGGATTAGAGCTAATTACAACTATGTCAACGTCCATTGTAGCTCGAGGCTTGTGCTATAATATACATTGGCAGCCTTGTAATTGGCTCTAATCCCCTCCGCTCTGATCTGCTCTGCTCTGCTTCGCGATAGTGGACGCCAAGCTTAAGCCAAGAAATGGGGCTGAAGATCATACGCAGTTAATTCAACGAACCACAGCGTTTCAAAGATGACCATGATACTTCCTCGTCATAAGAGATATATAAAGCTCTTCTCTCTAATGGCATCATTAGAAATGTGAAATCCTCTGTTGTTCATATTTAACATTACGAAGGCTCTATAGATAAAATCACTTTGAAAAACATATCGTCATACCATTCTTTTAACCTAGGGAATTAAGAAGGAATAACATTTTAGAACCATCACGATATTGGACCTGGGAAGAAAACTGTCATAAAGATAGAAGATGTCAAGCACAAATTTAAATCATACAACCGTTTTCTGAAGATTTTTCCAAAGGGAAGCCCCCCCAAAAGAAGCAACCTAGGAAACAAAGATTAGTAGTGTTTAGCCCTGAGTGGAATGTACAGCAACGTTTACCTCAATCAAGGACTTAGATATTAATCATGCAGTGGATGAACAACACATAACTGTACTAGCATTAACTAAGTCCAAAGGACAAAGCCAAAACATATTATGTAAAAAAATAAATACCAAAGCAACTAATATAACATACTCATTAACCTCTAACAAACAAGAGAGATATGAAATTCCACTGGTTAAGTCTGATAAAATACCCACTATTTATGTCGGGCAATTTTTTCCATCCAAACATTAAGAACATTAAATATTTAAAAAAATAGCCTAACTTTGAGCAGGTGCCAAAGCAATAAAACATATTCTTACCTTTAAATGGTTTTGTGAGTCAAAAAAAATGAAAGAAAACTTTTGGCACAAGTTTGCAGCTCACTTCATCAACGGAAAATGGCATCAATCAACTTTGCCATTTTTGAACATTTTGATCGTATTTACATCGTTATTTCATAAAAATGAGCAGAGGTGCCAAAAAAACAGAAGATGGCAATGTTAAGTACACTATAGTCACTCTCTGTTAGCACCATCACCTTATTTTAGAGATCCTGAAGTTTTGAGATTTTTGGCCTTAAATTAGGCCGAAAAGTCAAAAAATCCAGATTTCGGACTGACTTGACTGGAAACTTCAGATAGGTGCCAAAGTTTTTTTTACGCTAAAGTATTATGTTTGTGGTGTACTATCTTACAACAATGCCAAATGTTTGGCACATATGTAAAGTCAGCTAAAGTTTGGCTCTTAAAGTAGTAAAAAATAGTGAATCGGACATATTTTTGTCCGCTATCTGCAACAAAACTTAAGTGATGTGCCAAGAAATTAGCACTGATAACATTTAGTACTAGTAGTCTATTATATATTTTGCAATCAAAAGTTTAGCACATGCAGAAAATTAGGCAAAAAATTAATTCTAATGATAGCGTTTTTCATCAAAAATGCTGTAAAACGCGCTTCCCTTCCTCTACAAAACCAGCTGAAACGTGACAATGGAATGGAATTTTTTAAAGCGGTTTTCAAATATGTAATCAGGATAACATACAGAACACTTCCTGAAAATTTCAGGGAAATCAAAAATTAGCATAATCACAAGCGTACCCCTCTCTCAGAAAATCACTCTTAATTAAAAAAATTAATCAAAAAATAAAACAAAATTTTAACATTCTTTTTGTCAATAGTCCAATTAGAATGCCAAAACTACTTGTGTTGAAAATTTCTGAACTGTAGCCCAAGTAGAAATCATTTTGTAAAATATTTGTTAATTAATTAAACAAATTAATTAAAAAAGAACTAAATAACAATTTAAAATTCTGTTTTTCAAAAGTCCAATTTAGAAGAGTAAAACTACTTATGCTGAAAATTTCAGAGCTCTAGCCCAATTAGAAATTGTCTGTAAAATATTTATTAATTAATTAAAAAAGAAATAAATGAAAATTTCAAATTCTGTTTTTCAAAAGTTCCAATTAGAAGCCCAAAAGTACTTATGTTGAACATTTTAGAGCTGTATCCCTTTTAAAAATCGTTTTGTAAAATATTTATTAATTAATTAAAAAAAAAAAAAAAAAAAAAAAAAAAAAAAAAATAAAATTCTGTTTTTCAAAAGTCCAATTAGAAGGCCAAAACTACTTATGTTAAAAATTTCAGAACTGTAGCCCTATTAAAAGTCGTTTTGTAATTTTTTTTTATTAATTAAAAAAAATAATTAAAAAATAACTAATTAAAATTTTAACATTCTGTTTTTCATAAGTCCAATTGGAAGGCTAAAACTACGTATGTTGAAAATTTCAGAGCTGTATCTCTATTTGAAGTCCCTTTGTAAAAATTAAATTAATCAAAAAAAAATTCAGATTTTTGAAATTCGCGAAAATAACAAAATGGCGCACGTTTTTCGAAAAAGTAAAAAAAAACCGCTTTTTTTTGCAGTTTTTTGTAAAAAAAAAAATACTTCAAATCAAAATTTCAAAAATCTGATGATATGCACTATAGCCATAACTATGAAGAATATGTCATTCAAATTTCATGACAATCGGCCGGATAGTTTCCGAAATTTCATCAACAAGCCACGAACATTACATTTCTACACGGGTTTTTCGATGCTACTGTTTTATTATAGTAATTGTTCAAAAAAATAAAAAATAAATTTTTTCTTGTACTTGAAAGATGTGTTTATTATATAGGATCCATTTTATCCCATAATTGTTTGCAAAAATCCTCGAAAAAAAATCGCGAAAATAGCCTATTTTCGAGGTGCCTAAAGTGAGAAGACGCCTTAAATATAATGCTACGTTTTGTGTTATGTAGTTTAAGAACAAGCACAACAAATAATAATTCTTTATGCAATCAGACTCGCTTATATGTATTCCAATAAATTTTCATTCATTCAGTTTATCTTTTCAAATATTATGAAGCTGTATCACAGAATTTAAATATTTTCCTACAAACGTTTTTTTTTTTCTTACTATTTTGCTTGTTTGTGGCTGCTGGGCAAATCTACGAAGTCTAAATTAACACACTTGCCGTCATTCAATCGGGCTGAAACTTGGGAGATAGATTCGAAGTATTTTACAATGTATTCTATCAAATTTTGGTTGCTGTAACTGTCATTAAAGTGTCACTTTTATGGAATACTATTAAACCAACTTGCCCTCATCCAATCGTGCTAAAATAGCATTTAACATACCATTGAAGATACTCATTCCGGTTGTGATTTTTTTTTTATTAAATAAATAATAAAATTGTTTGAATCAGAATAAATAAAAGATGTTTGGATGCGAGTGCAATGAATTCACATTCATTTTTAATGAATATATTTTGAAAAGTAGTTTAACGCGTATTTTACTGATAGGAGATGTTTTTAATATTTAAAATTAGATATCAACACCAAGCACAAGCTGGTAACATAAACGGCATTTTGTTGATAAAAATTGGCAATTTATAAAAAGAATTTATATTAAAAACTTTGTTTTTACGGTAATATTATTTCTAGAAAGAAACTATTTTGGGATTACATGGGCTACAAGAAGCAATTGCAGTAGAAAAAACTAGGGTAAGTGTTTGACATTCTTTATTTCCAAAAAATTGAGAACGCATCAATATATCAATACAATCTCTGTAATATATTAAAATTTTATACTCCTTAAGAAGTTGCCCTAAAATGTTGTAACGTAGGTGTAACGTGTTGTGTTTCTTTTACTAGTGGATAAAAAGTTATCAGTTTAAATTTCAAAAATGATCAAAATTAAGTAAGGAATCATAAATAAGTACTGCTGCAACTGCCGGTTATACGCGCTGTACTTACTACTTGAAAAATGCCAAAGTGTTTGAAAAAATGCCAAAGGCATCGTTTTAAGGTCTGTTGAAAAGTTGCACATATAATCTTATCATTGGCCTACAGGCAACACCTCCTATATAAGAAAGCCTCTGCACGGGTTACCACTTTTAAATATGACGTCGTTACAATAGTCAAACTTGAAAACTACGAACTTCTTCCATACGGGGTGCCATTTAGAAGAAGATATCTTTTCGATTCGGCGATAAATGGTTTGGCTACGTTTTACTTGCTTGTGATTCGTAAAGATATGGTTTGGCGACGTCTTGCGTGCTTGTGGTTCGTCAAGATCTATTTTGGCGCATAACTCTGGCGTACGACGGACGATAGCAAAAATCAACATCGCCATTTTGTTTACCGAATACGTTAAGTCTGCTGCATTTTCTGTTTCAAACACGTATAGTTTGCAGTATTTTCTGTTCCGAAAACGTAAAGACTATTGCATTAAGAGTGCTATAAATTATATTAAATATGCCATTTCAATGCTCTGTGGTAAACTGCAAAAGAATTTCTAAAAATGGGTCAAGAGTTCCGGTATTTATATTTCCCACAGATCATGAACTTAAAAGAAGATGGATAACTGCTGTTTTGAGAAAAGTTTTCGTAGTTACTTCTAGTTCAAAGGTAAGCTGAGAGATGGAGTGGTTCCTTCTATTTTAGAAAGTTATCCTAGCTACATGTCTAAAGCAACAGTATCAAGACCCAAGTCCTTCCGAAAAGATGGTAATAGCGAATGAACAAAATATCAGCAAAGCTATCCAACGGACTGTAAAGGATTGAAATGTGCCATCCACTGATTTAAAACAATGTGGTCAATTTAAAAAAGTCGACATATCTTGTTTTAAAGAAATTACACTTTCAGAAGAAGATTTTATTGCAATTGTTAATTTAAAGTGCTGGTTATTGTGACAATTCCGTTGTGAAATTCAACAAATGTTCTAGCTCTAAAAATATTTTGACACTTGAAAACATCGATGATGCTTATGATTTTCTTGACAATGATAAGAATAGTTATATTTTGAATCTGGATAAATATGGTTTATGCTATCCAAAACTTGAGGTTTTGAATGTTATTTTGTATTTATATGTTGTAATTCAAAAGTTTATTTCTGTAATATATGAGAAGTTGTTTTAGAATTTTTGAAGGTCAGAGATTACTTTCAACAAGTTTAACTTTTGATATTATTAATGGTAAAGAAATATATAACATTCCGCATGAATGTAAAGAACATAATGTTAAATTTATTGTAGAAAGTATTCTAAGGGATGCTGCAAACATATATTGAAATAGTTATTGTAGGCAACAAAATGAGAACCTGTTAGTAGGGAAAAAAATGTTGAAGCAAAAGAATGTTGAAAATAATAAAGAAAACTTCAAATATTAAAGTAATTTTGAAGTTAATGAATAGCAACACTAAACTATTTTGCTTTAAAATGTTTTATTGATTAATAATAACTATGATTTGTGAATAAAATAAAAATAGTTTATTTAGATTTGGTGTTTTATTGCGGAATAAAATTCAAAATAATAGCTGAACTTAAATATTAAAAAAAATTCAATTATCTCTGTCAATGAAAAAGAAATGTTTTCTAAATGCTCTCTTATTCAAATTAACTGGTAAAACTAAGAAAAGGATCATTCTTATGTTACCAATGCGAAGTATGATTGACTACTTTATGTGACGTCACACAGTCAGTGCGAAGGCTTTCTTATATAGGAGGTGTTGCTACAGGTCGGCAATCATCACTGGCAAATTGCCAGAAACACAGATAAAAGGAAATACAGCGTATGTATGATCAATTTATTTGTATACATACGATATTTTAAAATGACATTTGAGTGCATAAAAGTTGAAAGGAATAACACTTATAAATAGTAATATTTACTTTTTGTTTTCATGATATTCTCGCAATGGACAATTCCCGTATTTTTTTTTTTTTTTTTAATTCAATTTTAAGTGTTTCGAAAAGGCCAGAAACATAAAAATGTCTGCTCCATACGCTTTTTTTTTTTAAAAATTTGCAATCAAAGTTCCCCTGTTACACGTTGATGAGAAAACGATTCATTCGGCTCGAATTGAATATGACGTCAAGGCTTCCCAAACAACTTGGCTTGAAATGCGGCAGCAGAAATCAGTTTTGCAAGTTTCTCGCAAATCGCGCCAACCTGTACGGGATATGGCAATGGTCTACCAAATCAATGCCAACTATTTGGCAAAAACCTCACGATAACCATAGAAACGGAAGGAAGCTTTGACGTCACAGATTTTGTTGAGTGTTTTGATCGGATTGGTTTTGGCTCGGATTTGGGGCCTTTTCTTTTCTTAATACTTAAATAACTAATTTTTTAAAATTACTTTTGTTTAAATATTTGGAATCGGAAAGAAATTCTTCAATATAAACTAATTTCAATGCGGTATTGTACATTGCATCTTCATTTTTTATACTTTTTTCATTTTTAAAAATCAATGTAGTTAAATAGCAGACTTTTAAAAGTATAAAAGTGAAATTTTTTCAAGTGACAGATTTAACTAATTAGTTGTTCTTTGTTTCAGTTATGCCTTGACCCCATTATGGCATTCTGCACTAACGATCCAACTGGATGCTTAAGGTATGTTTGCGCTATTAATGATTAATAGGTTTGGTAAAATGATTTCAAAATTTTGCGGATGCTTTGATTCCAATCTAAAATGTAAAAGTTATAAATTTTATTGCAAAACATAAACTCAAAGTTCTCTCTCACTGTCTACCATATTCTAAAGTTGATAATATTCAAACAATTAAGAATCGTTATTATTATTTAAAATATTGTTACGAATTTTTGTATATTTGTAAATATTTCGTAGTGTTAATTTTGTAAATAGGAAAATTTATGTGCATTTTGCATAAGGCAGTGCAATAGTTCGTCTTAAGTTGGCTTCCCAGCAATATAAGTCTTAACGCTTGATAACGAGTTTTACAGATATAACACTGGGAAGCGATTTTTACAAGGAGCAGGGCATTTAACATTATGGTAGTGGCAATCTCGCCAAATTGGCGAGATAGAGCCAAGTTGGAGTTGGTTTTGGCGACTAATTTTTGTCGCCAAATTTGGCGAAATATCGCCAAATATCGCCAAACTTGGCGACCATTTGGTGACATTTTCGGTTCCCATGTACATGTATAGGACTTTTCGACTGCGATCTGGAAAGTTCTCCAAATATCTATCTCTAGAAGTTTCACGTATATTCACCTCCGCTATAAAAGCTCAAGAGAGCGGGTGATGGAGTTGTTGTTAGCTGAGTCCATTAGTTGACTGGAATTATTGAGTTGAGATACTGAGTCTCAGTGAGCGTTCAGAGAGTTCAGAAAGCGAACTGTATTGCATTGTCTTTTGTAGCGATTTGAGCAGTTGTGTTGTCAAGTTTTTAACTGCTGTTTTGTGTTCTATTGTTGTGAAAAGAGCTGTATTCTGTCTACTAGAACGAGAAGTTCTGGAGTTGAAAAGGAATCTGTGAAGAGTTACATTGGAATAAATTTCTGCAAGTTTTGATCTGCTTTGGCTTCAAATCTTTCGAACTCATCCACGCAACAATATCTTCAAATCTATTTTTCTCAACTATAATTTTAAATTACTAGCATTTCTATTGAATTAATGGAGCTCTGTACAGTTTGAATATCTTGTTAATCTAGGACTAAAAAAATTTTTTTTTTATATGTTTAGAAGTATTTTCAACTTAAGGGTAAAATTAGCTGAAACTGAATTCATACTCTCCTTGTAATTTGAAAATGTTATAATTTTCTGGAGAATTTCACTATATTTTAGATAACTTTTTATTTATATCTGTTCAAAAAAATTTCCCCTGATGTAGTGTCGTACACAGTTTAAGAAAAAGTCCTCCAAAGCAAGATAAAAAGTTCACACAGAAAAAGTGTTGATATACAATCTGACTATAATCAAAAGTCACCTTTGAAAAAGCTGTAAATTTTTTAAAAAAAAATTACCTAAATATTTGTGAAGAAGGGAAAGAGATATGACATAGGAAAAAAAACTCGAATTATTTTTGGGTTCTTTTTCTTACAGATTTTTTAAAGTTGACCTTTATTTATAATCACCCAGCATATTTATGTGATATTAACTTGGTTATTGTTTAAGTAATTAAGTACTTTAGAATTATTAATAATTAGGAAATTATATGTCCTTCAATTTAAGTAAACAATAACAGATTTAAGCAACCTTTGTAATTTTATCAAGGCATTAAAAAAATTCATGTCTCAGCAGTCGCTCCAAGCTGCCTTTAAAAGCGATGCTGGTTGGAATGACTTAATTAACCTTTGACTGTAAATACTTGTATATAACCTTGTAAATATAAACTTTAAGGCGTCTTCTCACTTTAGGCACCTCGAAAATAGGCTATTTTCGCAATTTTTTTTCGAGGATTTTTGCAAACAATTATGGGATAAAATGGATCCTATATAATAAACACATCTTTCAAGTACAAGAAATTTTTATTTTTTTTTATTTTTTTGAACAATTATTATAATAAAACAGTAGCATCGAAAAACCCGTGTAGAAATGTAATGTTGATGAAATTTCGGAAACTATCCGGCTGATTGTCATGAAATTTGAATGACATATTCTTCATAGTTATGGCTATAGCGCATATCATCAGATTTTTGAAATTTTGATTTGAAGTATTTTTTTTTTTTACAAAAAACTGCAAAAAAAAACGCGTTTTTTTTTTTACTTTTTCGAAAAACGTGCGCCATTTTGTTATTTTCGCGAATATCAAAAATCTGATGATATGCGCTATAGCCATAACTATGAAGAATATGTCATTCAAATTTCATGACAATCGGCCGGATAGTTTCCGAAATTTCATTAACAAGCCACGAACATTACATTTCTACACGGGTTTTTCGATGCAACTGTTTTATTATAATAATTGTTCAAAAAAATAAAAAATAAATTTTTTCTTGTACTTGAAAGATGTGTTTATTATATAGGATCCATTTTATCCCATAATTGTTTGCAAAAATTCTCGAAAAAAAATAGCGAAAATAGCCTATTTTCGAGGTGCCTAAAGTGAGAAGACGCCTTAAATTAATCTTAAACTTCAAGAATCAATTCAAGTCTGCAACATCTTTATTATGCAGTATTGTAGGAATAACAAGCATTACTATAAAAGTAGCCATCCTGTTCACTACAAGCCTAATACTTAGTCATAGCCTTAAGTACCAGATGTGAATGTTTTTCATTTTTCGGCTCTCGTGAAATTTTTTCTTTTTTGGACTTATATTTTTTCCTTCTAGTCCTCCTCCATTAACCTACGATGCTCAACTTTTGCAGACAGTAAAACTGTACAAATCAAACAATTCAACGTTAAAATCGGGTGTAATAGAATCATTAACGAATATATTTTGGACTCTAAAACTTAGGACTTATATCTTTTGCTTTAAAGATAAACGCCACAAATTTTGAAAAAGCATAGCTTGCATTTATTTTGAATTTTTTGATGGAGTTCCGATTCCCCCCGCAGAAAGGGACACTCAATACAATTTATCTCTGCTCATATTTAAACATTTACATGCTCAAAAAGAATTAGTACTGATGTATGGGGTGAAAAGGAACACAAGATTATCATATTGTTGCGTGGACGGGTTCGAAAGATTTAAAGCCAAGGCAGATCAACACTTATAGAAATTAATTCCAATATAACTCTTCACAGATTCCTTTACAACTCCAGAACTTCTCGTTCTAGTTGACTCAATACAGCTCTTTTCAAAACAATAGAGCACAAAACAGCAGTTTAACTTGACACACAACTGCTAAATAACCGCAAAAGACAAAGCAATACACTTCGCTTTCGGAACTCTCTGAACGCTCACTGAGACTCAGTATCTCAATTCAGTAATTCCAGTCAACTCACCAGTCAACTAATTCAGTGACTCAAAATCCCGGACTCAACTCACGGCCGGTCGTCAAATGGTCGCCAAATTTGGCGACAAAAATTAGTCGCCAAAACCGTCGCCAACTTGGCTCTATCTCGCCAAATTGGCGTGATTGCCATTACCATAATGTTAAATGCCCTGCTCCTTGTAAAACTCGCTTCCCAGTGTTATCTCTGTAAAACTCGTAATCAAGCTTAAAACATACATTGCTGGAAAGCAAACTAGCGACGAACTATTGCACTGCCTTATGCGAAATGTACATAAGTTTTACTATTTACAAAATTAACACTAGGAAATATTTACAAATATACAAAAATTCGTAACAATATCCTTTCATATGACAGACAAAAAATTGTTTTAGTCAAAATAACTGTCAAAACAAATCATATATGTTTGAAAGTATGTCAACTCTTTTTCTAACCCAATACAAAACAAGATCATTTAAATCGTCTTTAAAACTAATCATATTTTTTCAATCTACTTGTGTGCCGTAAATTGACTTAAAATATTTTGAGGAAGGAAAAAAGCTCTTTCGTCTGTTTCAGAATTTTTTACCACTTCCAGTGTACTTTTGTAAAACATGCTTACGTAGCCATAATCTCATAGGTATAAAACTTTGCTCAGAGTCTGTTTAGGGTCTGATAATTCCATTCGAGGTAGAGTTCAATGTCCAAATAGGAGTCTAGTGTTGCGTTGGACGGGTTCGAAAGATTTGAAGCCAAAGCAGATCAAATTTATTCCAATATAACTCTTCTCAGATTCTCTTACAACTCCAGAACTTCTCGTTCTAGTAGACAGAATACAGCTCTTTTCACAACAATAAAGCACACAACAACAGTTTAAAAACTTGACAACACAACTGCTCAAATCGCTGCAAAAGACAATGCAATACAGTTCGCTTTCAGAACTACTCGGAACGCTCACTGAGACTCAGTATCTCAACTCAGTAATTCCAGTCAACTAATGGACTCAGCTAACAACTAACTCAGTGACTCAAAATCACTCAACTAACTTCATCACCAGCTCTCCTGTTCAGCCTTATATAGGACAGGTGAATCTTCGTGAATCTTCTAGAGGTAGATATTTGGAGAACTTTCCAGATCGTAGTCGAAAAGTCCTATACATGTACATGGGGACCGAAAATGTCGCCAAATGGTCGCAAATTTGGCGACAAAAATTAGTCGCCAAAACCATCGCCAACTTGGCTCTATCTCGCCAATTTGGTGAGATTCCCATTACCATAACGTTAAATGCCCTGCTCCATGTAACACTCGGTTCCCAGCGTTACCTCTGTAAAACCCGTTATCAAACATCAAGAGACTCATTGCAGGGAAACAAACTATTGCATTGCCTTATGCGAAATGTACATAAATGTTACTATTTACAAAATTAACACTACGAAATATTTACAAAAGTACCAAAATTCGTAACACTAGTATAGAAGTTAGCCTAGACGTACCAGAAAACTCAGTTGCACCAGGAGATCTTTCTCTAGATGACTTCGTTAACTTTAAGATTGTGACGGTTCACTTTGCATGCGCGGTTTTCCACGCATCTTTGCCTCGATTGGCTGAGCCAGAACATCGGCATGACGCATGTTCCAGTTATACTTAAAAGGGGCCTGTTTCGAGGATTCTCTCTCTTTGCTCTCTTAGCTTTTGCTTGGTTATGTGCCTGTGAGCTGGTGGTGCTTTGGAAGGACGTCGAGTCTCTGGGTTACCGCTGACCGGTAGACCCCACAGATCATGGGTTTTATGATCACTGAAGACGGCAGCTGAAGTTGAAGGAAGTATGCTGTCGTCGCCGGAAATTAGCTCTACGGGACATGAACCTCAAGGATGACCTGGTGATCTGTGTCTTTTAATAGTTATTCCCTCCCACTTGGTGTAGTCATTACTTGTCTGTTTACACTCTGCAGTTCTGACCCTTTTCCTCTACGGGACATGAATCTCAAGGATGACCTGGTGATCTGTGTCTTTTCATAGTTATTCCCTCCCACTTGGTGTAGTCATTACTTGTATGTTTACACTCTGCAGTTCTGACCCTTTTCCTCTACGGGACATGAATCTCAAGGATGACCTGGTGATCTGTGTCTTTTAATAGTTATTCCCTCCCACTTGGTGTAGTCATTACTTGTCTGTTTACACTCTGCAGTTCTGACCCTTTTCCTCTACGGGACATGAACCTCAAGGATGACCTGGTGATCTGTGTCTTTTAATAGTTATTCCCTCCCACTTGGTGTAGTCATTACTTGTCTGCTTACACTCTGCAGTTCTGACCCTTTTCCTCTACGGGACATGAATCTCAAGGATGACCTGGTGATCTGTGTCTTTTCATAGTTATTCCCTCCCACTTGGTGTAGTCATTACTTGTCTGTTTACACTCTGCAGTTCTGACCCTTTTCCTCTACGGGACATGAACCTCAAGGATGACCTGGTGATCTGTGTCTTTTCATAGTTATTCCCTCCCACTTGGTGTAGTCATTACTTGTCTGTTTACACTCTGCAGTTCTGACCCTTTTCCTCTACGGGACATGAACCTCAAGGATGACCTGGTGATCTGTGTCTTTTAATAGTTATTCCCTCCCACTTGGTGTAGTCATTACTTGTCTGTTTACACTCTGCAGTTCTGACCCTTTTCCTCTACGGGACATGAACCTCAAGGATGACCTGGTGATCTGTGTCTTTTCATAGTTATTCCCTCCCACTTGGTGTAGTCATTACTTGTCTGTTTACACTCTGCAGTTCTGACCCTTTTCCTCTACGGGACATGAACCTCAAGGATGACCTGGTGATCTGTGTCTTTTAATAGTTATTCCCTCCCACTTGGTGTAGTCATTACTTGTCTGTTTACACTCTGCAGTTCTGACCCTTTTCCTCTACGGGACATGAATCTCAAGGATGACCTGGTGATCTGTGTCTTTTCATAGTTATTCCCTCCCACTTGGTGTAGTCATTACTTGTCTGTTTACACTCTGCAGTTCTGACCCTTTTCCTCTACGGGACATGAATCTCAAGGATGACCTGGTGATCTGTGTCTTTTCATAGTTATTCCCTCCCACTTGGTGTAGTCATTACTTGTCTGTTTACACTCTGCAGTTCTGACCCTTTTCCTCTACGGGACATGAACCTCAAGGATGACCTGGTGATCTGTGTCTTTTAATAGTTATTCCCTCCCACTTGGTGTAGTCATTACTTGTCTGTTTACACTCTGCAGTTCTGACCCTTTTCCTCTACGGGACATGAATCTCAAGGATGACCTGGTGATCTGTGTCTTTTCATAGTTATTCCCTCCCACTTGGTGTAGTCATTACTTGTCTGTTTACACTCTGCAGTTCTGACCCTTTTCCTCTACGGGACATGAACCTCAAGGATGACCTGGTGATCTGTGTCTTTTCATAGTTATTCCCTCCCACTTGGTGTAGTCATTACTTGTCTGTTTACACTCTGCAGTTCTGACCCTTTTCCTCTACGGGACATGAACCTCAAGGATGACCTGGTGATCTGTGTCTTTTAATAGTTATTCCCTCCCACTTGGTGTAGTCATTACTTGTCTGTTTACACTCTGCAGTTCTGACCCTTTTCCTCTACGGGACATGAATCTCAAGGATGACCTGGTGATCTGTGTCTTTTCATAGTTATTCCCTCCCACTTGGTGTAGTCATTACTTGTCTGTTTACACTCTGCAGTTCTGACCCTTTTCCTCTACGGGACATGAATCTCAAGGATGACCTGGTGATCTGTGTCTTTTCATAGTTATTCCCTCCCACTTGGTGTAGTCATTACTTGTCTGTTTACGCTCTGCAGTTCTGACCCTTTTCCTCTACGGGACATGAATCTCAAGGATGACCTGGTGATCTGTGTCTTTTCATAGTTATTCCCTCCCACTTGGTGTAGTCATTACTTGTCTGTTTACGCTCTGCAGTTCTGACCCTTTTCCTCTACGGGACATGAATCTCAAGGATGACCTGGTGATCTGTGTCTTTTCATAGTTATTCCCTCCCACTTGGTGTAGTCATTACTTGTCTGTTTACACTCTGCAGTTCTGACCCTTTTCCTCTACGGGACATGAATCTCAAGGATGACCTGGTGATCTGTGTCTTTTCATAGTTATTCCCTCCCACTTGGTGTAGTCATTACTTGTCTGTTTACGCTCTGCAGTTCTGACCCTTTTCCTCTACGGGACATGAACCTCAAGGATCACCTATTGATCTGTGTCTTTTCATAGTTATTCCCTCCCACTTGGTGTAGTCATTACTTGTCTGTTTACGCTCTGCAGTTCTGACCCTTTTCTTCTACGGGACATGAACCTCAAGGATCACCTGGTGATCTGTGTCTTTTCATAGTTATTCCCTTCCACTTGGTGTAGTCATTACTTGTCTGTTTACACTCTGCAGTTCTGACCCTTTTCTTCTACGGGACATGAATCTCAAGGATGACCTGGTGATCTGTGTCTTTTCATAGTTATTCCCTCCCACTTGGTGTAGTCATTACTTGTCTGTTTACACTCTGCAGTTCTGACCCTTTTCCTCTACGGGACATGAATCTCAAGGATGACCTGGTGATCTGTGTCTTTTCATAGTTATTCCCTCCCACTTGGTGTAGTCATTACTTGTCTGTTTACGCTCTGCAGTTCTGACCCTTTTCCTCTACGGGACATGAACCTCAAGGATCACCTGGTGATCTGTGTCTTTTCATAGTTATTCCCTTCCACTTGGTGTAGTCATTACTTGTCTGTTTACACTCTGCAGTTCTGACCCTTTTCTTCTACGGGACATGAACCTCAAGGATCACCTGGTGATCTGTGTCTTTTCATAGTTATTCCCTCCCACTTGGTGTAGTCATTACTTGTCTGTTTACACTCTGCAGTTCTGACCCTTTTCCTCTACGGGACATGAATCTCAAGGATCACCTGGTGATCTGTGTCTTTTCATAGTTATTCCCTCCCACTTGGTGTAGTCATTACTTGTCTGTTTACACTCTGCAGTTCTGACCCTTTTCCTCTACGGGACATGAATCTCAAGGATCACCTGGTGATCTGTGTCTTTTCATAGTTATTCCCTTCCACTTGGTGTAGTCATTACTTGTCTGTTTACACTCTGCAGTTCTGACCCTTTTCCTCTACGGGACATGAACCTCAAGGATCACCCGGTGATCTGTGTCTTTTCATAGTTATTCCCTCCCACTTGGTGTAGTCATTACTTGTCTGTTTACACTCTGCAGTTCTGACCCTTTTCCTCTACGGGACATGAATCTCAAGGATGACCTGGTGATCTGTGTCTTTTCATAGTTATTCCCTCCCACTTGGTGTAGTCATTACTTGTCTGTTTACGCTCTGCAGTTCTGACCCTTTTCCTCTACGGGACATGAACCTCAAGGATCACCTGGTGATCTGTGTCTTTTCATAGTTATTCCCTTCCACTTGGTGTAGTCATTACTTGTCTGTTTACACTCTGCAGTTCTGACCCTTTTCTTCTACGGGACATGAACCTCAAGGATGACCTGCTGATCTGTGTCTTTTCATAGTTATTCCCTCCCATTTGGTGTAGTCATTACTTTTCTGTTTATACTCTGCAGTTCTGAATATATCGCATGTGCAATCTTCAAAACTACTTTTGTGTAATTCTTTACTTACCGGGGTGCGTTTCAATGTATGTAGAAAATCGATCCCTGCCGAAGGGAGTAATCGGATTCTTCAGTCGTTCAATCTTGTGGGAAACAAAACTTTTTTTGTATTTCGATTCACCCAGCAAGTCTCAAAATTATGACGTGTAGAAAAAAATATAAGGTACATAGGAAAGTTTTAAAACTAAATTAAATAAAGTCTAGCATGCCGTTATGAATGTTTATACTTATCTAAATATGTATATATGAGCTATGCCTATTTTAGATACATGTTAATACTTACGGGATACGTTTTGGAGGGGTTGAAATTCCACGGATTGTACGTCCACTGTTTAAGAATTCCTAAACAAATTGACAGTTTTAAACCTCACAAAACATATGTTCCGAGATTCCAAATATTTCAGCCAAATAAAAGAAAATATATAATAAAACTGCTGAATTTATATAACAAATAGTTTTATGGAGTTTCGTTCAGATTCATTCCGTTGTTATTCATCCCATTTTACGGTACGAGTCGGTGGTGGTCATGGGACCTCATTAAGGTTTTCTTCAAAATAACGCATGAGCATACGGTTGCTATGTTTTGATGTTTTAATAAGTTAATCTTAATGAACCCTAAATTTGAATATAAGTTTTTCCTTTTTCATAAGAACTTTTTTTTGTTTAGAATATCTACTAACATTGTTACAACCAATGAAAGTATGTCTATAATTCTGATAGGTGTTGTTTCTATGATTGTTACAAAATATTTACAAATGTAGTTAACTGGTATGTCCCTAAAAATAGAATACAAGAAATAAATTAATTTTCTCCTTAAAATATTTCTCCAAAATTTCCACATCAAAAAATATTCCAGTTAAAAACTTGTATGCCGTAATCTTTCCCTTCATAAATATCCTTAAATTGTATGTCATAATAATTAAAAGATCAGTTAGAACGATTCAAAAGATAAGAGCAAATGTTGAAGTTTATTTTAAGGCAGATCATAGTAAGAGAAGGTATTTATTATTTTTGTAAGTCGTTTTATTATCATGTTATATCGTAGACAACGAGCCTTTTTGTTATCACGTCATGAGACTTTTTTTCTATGATCTACAGATCTACCTTTCCAACAATTTTTCTATGATCTACAGATCTACCTTTCCAACAATTTTTCTATGATTTACAGATCTACCTTTCCAACAATTTTTCTATGATCTACAGATCTACCTTTCCAACAATTTTTCTATGATCTACAGATCTACCTTTCCAACAATTTTTCTATGATCTACAGATCTACCTTTTCAACAATTTTTCTATGATCTACAGATCTACCTTTCCAACAATTTTTCTATGATCTACAGATCTACCTTTCCAACAATTTTTCTATGATCTACAGATCTACCTTTCCAACAATGCTGTTATTAATTCTATCATCCGTTCATTGGAGGTAGAATTAAACGAATCATTAAGGACATCAATTTCAGGGCATTCTATTTTTTTTTTAACATATGCTTTAGATATTAAGATTAAACTTTATATGCCAGTATTTGATATGACATTTGTAAAGACTAATTTATTTTCATTTCAATAGTGAAGGGTAAATAAATTTCCTTTTGATGACCAGTTTATGGAATTTAGTAAGTATAACAATTGAAATTTTAAAGTTATTTTTAACCTGATATTTTAAAATGTTCTCCTCAAAATATCTATTTATTTGAAATAAGTATTCTAAATAACTGTGACACTAGATTATTTAATTGCTTCTACAGTTATTTTTTTTTTTAAATTGCTATAGTAAAAAAAACACTATTTTAATGAAATTTATGTTAAAATGTTTTTTTTAAAGAAATTTGAGTAGTAGAAAATTGTGTTAATACGAATAGCTCTTTATATAAAAATCAAATACCCGTTTTAAACAAAGTATTTACACCCATTATGATATAGTATATATTGGCGTTTTATAATTATTAAAAAAAATTAATTTAGAGAGTTTTATAAAAATTAATAAATACTTGTGCCGTCAAATTTTTATAAGTACATTTCAACAAAATGTAACAAAATTAGTATCAAGATATCGTTCTTTTCCAAATACTATTGGCGGATAATAAACGCAAGAAAAGTATAATTTATTGTAAGTGACAAAAACTTCTCTATTTCAGTCATTATTTAACATTCCTTTATTATTTCTAGGATCAACTGATGCACGACCATGAAATATAGTATATATCCAACCTATTCACCTTACATTTCAAATATATTTCTGATTCTCAACAAATAAAATGGTAATAAATATTGTACTACTGACGCTATTTGTATTTATGTAGATAGCTTGCAATCATCTTTATGTTCATTAAGGGGGTCCAGTACCGAAATTTCGTCAAAAATCCCAATTTTTTTTCTGATTTTAAAAAGTAGTTCATACATTCCTGAAGAGAATGATGTTTTTATTTTATTTCTCAGGTGAATAGAACGCCACAAAATTACCTGTGATTTAAACATCACTAATGGGTGTAACACCTTGAAGCGTCTGCCTAAAGTGCGTTTTTCGAGCACTAGTGTTTATCACAGATGTTGCATATTCAAATCGATATATCTCCAGAACCATTAACAATTGGTAATTCAAATTTTTGGAGCATTTAATTTATATAGTTTGAAACATTTTGTCTTCACAGAATTTTATTTTTTAAATTCTGTTTTAAAATATAACATTTAGAGTAAAGAATTACATAAAAAAAAAAAAAAAAAAAAAAAAAATTAACTTTGAGAATTTTTTAAAATTTTTTCTAATTCACCTATCAAAATTCTGTGAAGCAAAATTTTCTTTACATAATTATGTATTACAGAAAGTTTTCACTTTGAATTTTTTTTTTCTTGGCTTATATCAAAATACACAAACATCAATTATTATGGATTTTTCTTGGTTTTTAATTTTTATAAAAATAACTAAACACAATATTTAAAAAAACATTATCTCAAAGATATATAAATAGTATCTTCTACTAAAGATGAATTTTTGACATAAAAATGTACATAAATAAAGTTTTTTTTTTTATTTTCGGTACCGGACCCCCTTAAATAAGGATATCTACAGGTATAGAACACAATAGTAGGAAACCTGTGAAAGGGTGCCAACATTTTTATTATTAGGGTGTTGGGCCACCATTGGCCAGCTCGCAACCGACGTGGGATTGACAAATAAGGGAGATGCACAACTTTTAAGGGAATTCGCGGCCATTCCACCTGCAGAGCAGTCTCAAGATCAGGTAGGTGTGCGTGGAAGATGAAACAGATCACAGACTTTGTTCTCTAAAATCCCCCTCAATGGCTCATAGTCCGAGAGGCGACT
Source organism: Linyphia triangularis (assembly GCA_963978545.1). NCBI lineage: Eukaryota > Metazoa > Arthropoda > Arachnida > Araneae > Linyphiidae > Linyphia > Linyphia triangularis. The sequence continues at coordinate 7,982,011 of OZ021723.1, read as the reverse complement.
GCAATTTTTGGACCTCATCGAACATCATTCTGAGTTTTTTATAGAAATTGGAGAAAAGTGAGTAGATTACGAATCCACTGGTCTGCCGTGGTAAAAATGGCCGAAACTGGTCCAAAATCAACTTGGAATGAGTTGAACTAAAATCCGATTGTCAAATGTGTCATAACTTGCCAAAAAGAGAACAACCTTTTTCGTCTGGCAACCCACTGTATTTTGATTTCCAATGAAAAAAAGCGCAAACGATTTCTGATCTCTGGCTCTGTAAAACTTGTATCTTTTAAAAGTAAACCAAATTGGCGACATCAGTTACGTCATCAGTGACGTAATGTTTATTGCCAACTTGGTTCCCTTTTAATAGATGCAAGTAGACCGTCGCCAGATATCTGAATCGTCTGCAACCTTCTTAATTGAAAATTAAAAAGTGAGCCAATAGTTACCAAATAAAAAAAGAAATGCTCATTATTTGGCAAGATGTGGCGCATTTGGCAAATGAATTTAGTTCAACTTATTAAAAGTCGATTTTTGACCACTTTCGGCCATTTTTGCCACGGCAGACCAGTGCATTCGTAATCTACTCACTTTTCTTCAATTTCTATAAAAAATTCAGAAAGATGTTCGATGGGGTCCAAAAATTGCAGTCGCCTCTCAGTCTATCAATGATGTTGAGATCAGGGGACTGAGGACACCACGTGAGATGTTCCACTTCATCATTATGCTCATTTAACAATGTTTGAATTCAGCGAACCGTGTGCTCATTTAACCATGCTTGAATTCAGCGAACCGTGTGTGCAGGGGGTGTTGTAATTTTGAAATAGAGAACGTTCTCCAGGAAACAGAGTCTGCAGCATAGGGTGTAAATGATCTGCGATAATGCTCGCCCGTGACCTTCCCTCTCAAGACTACGAGTGGCTCCAAACTGTGGCTCCAAGATATCGCTCCCCACACCATCAGAGCCCCCTTTATGCTTCACGGTAGGAACCAGATAGTTGACAATAAATGCCTCTGCCGGTGTTCGCCAGATGAACGGTGGTCTGAAATTATGTAAATAATGATTCGTCAGACCAGATTACTGGTTCCCATTGCTGCTGTGTTCAGTTTTGCATGTCAGGGCACCGTCGCTTCATAACATTCTGTAGAGACACTAACCGGCTTTGGGATGGCTACTCTTCCATGAATGTTCACAGCATGCCACTACCGTTGAATAGTTTTAGTAGATAAGTGGTTCTGGTGATGAGTGTTAATCTCGGAAGGTTGTCTGCAGCAGTGTAGTCTTACGTTTCCGGGAAACTATCCTCTCCAACAAGATTTGGTTGGACCGGTTGGTCAACTTCGACTATCGCCCGACTCTCCTGCTTTGCATGGGATACCTTTCCCAGTTTTGTTTAGACTATAATAACCTTTGATACAGTGGACCTTGAAATAGCCATAAGGTTGGCTGTTCTAGACACGGACGCTCCAGCGAGGCGATCTACAATACTCGAGGGGCATGTGACATCATACGACCGGTAATTCGTTACGCCGCCAACCAAAATCACGCCGAAATCAGCTCTTTTCACCGCGATTTCACCGAAATTCGATCATTAAGAGCCATTAATAAATAAAAACTGCAATTTTAACTAAGTAAAAATATATTTCAGAATGTCTAAAATCCATTTAGAACGTCTGTTTAATGATTTACTCAATTGAAACTTGATTATTTACAGTTTTATTGCAATACAGTCACAAATTCCCATTGAATCCTGTGCTTTACAAGCCAGCTTTATACCAACCAAAATGTCTAGGAACCGGTTTTTTCCCCTCCGGAGTTGCTTTGTTGGTAAACATGGGCATCGCCTATAATCATGTCTCTTTGCACGTCCGACAGGTCGGACATAATGGCATTTCGCTGGGAACAGAATTTTCTCATACAACTCTTACACAGGCAAATGTTCGCCTGGTACCTTCCCTTTCGCCTCCACTAGGAGACACGTGGCGAAGTTGTACATCCTGGTGTCATAAACCTGATTCCACAAGATGAGGATTTACCTTGAAATATTAAAATCTGCTCTAATACACACATATCACAAGTCGGAAACATAAATTTATTAAAAACTATCAAAACATAGTCATGAATTTGAATTTCATACATTGTAGAACCATATATTTATATTTTCAGTCCATTAATTAAGCCCAGACAAACACAGCTGAAATTTCAATGAAGTTTTAAGTACTTACTGGAAAAATGCACTTCTTTCAAAGGGAACGTATTCCAACCACCTTGTGGATTACTCTTGTATGTTTAACATTTAGTAGAGCGGCTAGAGGGAATAAAATTGCATTGCGTGAAACAAGTCTGTAATTTTGCACATTGATTGAGTATGTCATTCTGATCATTTTAAGAATTTGAATCCACTTGGATTTAACTTTCGTTCGAGTTTTGTATACTAGTTCAAAATTAGGTATAAAATATTCGTTTTTATCAATAAAAATAGTTATATATGGGATCACAGCCAAAAACATGAACTCTAGAAACATGTGTATTAAGTTAAATTATTAAGTTTGGATGAAAATATAAAAAAAAAATTGGTAAAAAAACCCGTAAGTGATTTGTATTTCAACCGAATGTCTGTCTGTAACAGCTTAAACTACATGTATGAAACATATGCTATCAATAAAAAAAGGAATTTTGGTGGTGTTTTATAGTAAATTAAAAAAAAAAAAAAAAAAAAAAAAAAAACACGACTTCCGGTATTGTTTTTAGACTTTTTTGAAGTTTGATTTAAACATGAGTTTTTTTTTGTTTTTTTTTAAATTTTACCACCATCATATAAAGGGTCACAATTAAAAAATATTAATACTACATGTTTTTACACTTCATATTATAAGTCTGGATATGCTAGATGTAAAATTGAAACCGGAAGAGATTGAAATTCCAACCTGAAGTCTGCTTGTATAAAGAAGTGATACTGCCCATATACCAATACATATATGTATCATGGTGATATGGTCTCAGATAGCCAGAAGATTTTCATTGATGTTTCAGAAAAAGTAAAGCTGATTGTGCTGAGTAGAAAATGGTAAATTTCAATCGGATGATTGAAATTCCGACCGCTCGTTCGATTTCTTTTTTAATGCAATTCAGATATAACCAAATTATAAATCTAACTAGGTGACATCCTCTCAAATATTCACTAAGGCAGGAGATTATTTTCAAGAGGATGCATATATTACAAATCGCACTCCCTTTGGGGTGGTGAGATCGGGGAAAGGGTGGGGGGAGGAGGGGATATGAAAGCTGAAAATTTTAGTTTTTTTACTGGTCATAATTTCAGACATTTATTTGTATTTTAGACCCTATATTATTGGCCCTATATACATGAGAAATTATCAAAGTTTGGTGGATTTCAGGTAGTCTGATTCGTTCAAAGACCTTAGGTTTAAAAAAAAAAAAAAAACCCTCAGAGGGCCAATAATTCTGAATTTCAACAAAGCGTCCATTTTCCTTCTGTATGCTTTTGAGGGAAATTTTAGGACCAATAATTCTGAATTTCAACAAAGCATCCAGCATCCATTTTTCTTCTGTATGCTTTTGAGGGAAATTTTAGTACCAATAATTCTGAATTTCAACAAAGCATCCAGCATCCATTTTTCTTCTGTATGCTTTTGAGCGAAATTTTAGGGCCAATAATTCTGAATTTCAACAAAGCGTCCATTTTCCTTTTGTATGCTTTTGAGAGAAAATTTAGGACCAATAATTCTGAATTTCAACAAAGCATCCAGCATCCATTTTTCTTCTGTATGCTTTTGAGGGAAATTTTAGGGCCAATAATTCTGAATTTCAACAAAGCATCCATTTTTCTTCTGTATGCTTTTGAGGGAAATTTTAGGGCCAATAATTCTGAATTTCAACAAAGCGTCCATTTTCCTTCTGTATGTTTTTGAGGGAAATTTTAGGGCCAATAATTCTGAATTTCAACAAAGCATCCAGCATCCATTTTTCTTCTGTATGCTTTTGAGGGAAATTTTAGGGTCAACAATTCTGAATTTCAACAAAGCGTCCATTTTCCTTCTGTATGCTTTTGAGGGAAATTTTAGGGCCAATAATTCTGAATTTCAACAAAGCATCCAGCATCCATTTTTCTTCTGTATGTTTTTGAGGGAAATTTTAGGGCCAATAATTCTGAATTTCAACAAAGCGTCCATTTTCCTTCTATGTGCTTTTGAGGGAAATTTTAGGACAAATAATTCTGAATTTCAACAAAGCATCCAGCATCCATTTTTCTTCTGTATGCTTTTGAGGGAAATTTTAGGGTCAACATTTCTGAATTTCAACAAAGCGTCCATTTTCCTTCTGTATGCTTTTGAGGGAAATTTTAGGGCCAATAATTCTGAATTTCAACAAAGCATCCAGCATCCATTTTTCTTCTGTATGTTTTTGAGGGAAATTTTAGGGCCAATAATTCTGAATTTCAACAAAGCGTCCATTTTCCTTCTATGTGCTTTTGAGGGAAATTTTAGGACAAATAATTCTGAATTTCAACAAAGCATCCAGCATCCATTTTTCTTCTGTATGCTTTTGAGGGAAATTTTAGGGCCAATAATTCTGAATTTCAACAAAGCGTCCATTTTCCTTCTATATGCTTTTGAGGGAAATTTTAGGACCAATAATTCTGAATTTCAACAAAGCATCCAGCATCCATTTTTCTTCTGTATGCTTTTGAGGGAAATTTTAGGGCCAATAATTCTGAATTTCAACAAAGCATCCAGCATCCATTTTCCTTCTGTATGCTTTTGAGGGAAATTTTAGGACCAATAATTCTGAACTTCAACAAAGCATCCAGCATCCATTTTTCTTCTGTTTGCTTTTGAGGGAAATTTTATGGCCAATAATTCTGAATTTCAGCAAAGCGTCCATTTTCCTTCTGTATGCTTTTGAGGGAAGTTTTAGGACCAATAATTCTGAATTTCAACAAAGCATCCAGCATCCATTTTTCTTCTGTTTGCTTTTGAGGGAAATTTTAGGGCCAATAATTCTGAATTTCAGCAAAGCGTCCGTTTTCCTTCTGTATGCTTTTGAGGGAAGTTTTAGGACCAATAATTCTGAATTTCAACAAAGCATCCAGCATCCATTTTTCTTCTGTATGCTTTTGAGGGAAATTTTAGGGCCAATAATTCTGAATTTCAACAAAGCGTCCATTTTCCTTCTGTATGCTTTTGAGGGAAATTTTAGGACCAATAATTCTGAATTTCAACAAAGCATCCAGCATCCATTTTCCTTCTGTATGCTTTTGAGGGAAATTTTAGGACCAATAATTCTGAATTTCAACAAGGCATCCAGCATCCATTTTTCTTCTGTTTGCTTTTGAGGGAAATTTTAGGGTCAACATTTCTGAATTTCAACAAAGCGTCCATTTTCCTTCTGTATGCTTTTGAGGGAAATTTTAGGGCCAATAATTCTGAATTTCAACAAAGCATCCAGCATCCATTTTTCTTCTGTATGTTTTTGAGGGAAATTTTAGGGCCAATAATTCTGAATTTCAACAAAGCGTCCATTTTCCTTCTATGTGCTTTTGAGGGAAATTTTAGGACAAATAATTCTGAATTTCAACAAAGCATCCAGCATCCATTTTTCTTCTGTATGCTTTTGAGGGAAATTTTAGGGCCAATAATTCTGAATTTCAACAAAGCGTCCATTTTCCTTCTATATGCTTTTGAGGGAAATTTTAGGACCAATAATTCTGAATTTCAACAAAGCATCCAGCATCCATTTTTCTTCTGTATGCTTTTGAGGGAAATTTTAGGGCCAATAATTCTGAATTTCAACAAAGCATCCAGCATCCATTTTCCTTCTGTATGCTTTTGAGGGAAATTTTAGGACCAATAATTCTGAATTTCAACAAAGCATCCAGCATCCATTTTTCTTCTGTATGCTTTTGAGGGAAATTTTAGGGCCAATAATTCTGAATTTCAACAAAGCGTCCATTTTCCTTCTATATGCTTTTGAGGGAAATTTTAGGACCAATAATTCTGAATTTCAACAAAGCATCCAGCATCCATTTTCCTTCTGTATGCTTTTGAGGGAAATTTTAGGACCAATAATTCTGAATTTCAACAAAGCATCCAGCATCCATTTTTCTTCTGTTTGCTTTTGAGGGAAATTTTAGGGCCAATAATTCTGAATTTCAGCAAAGCGTCCATTTTCCTTCTGTATGCATTTGAGGGAAGTTTTAGGACCAATAATTCTGAATTTCAATAAAGCATCCATCAGCATCCATTTTTCTTCTGTTTGCTTTTGAGGGAAATTTTAGGGCCAATAATTCTGAATTTCAGCAAAGCGTCCGTTTTCCTTCTGTATGCTTTGGGGGAAGTTTTAGGACCAATAATTCTGAATTTCAACAAAGCATCCATCAGCATCCATTTTTCTTCTGTTTGCTTTTGAGGGAAATTTTAGGGCCAATAATTCTGAATTTCAGCAAAGCGTCCGTTTTCCTTCTGTATGCTTTTGAGGGAAGTTTTAGGACCAATAATTCTGAATTTCAACAAAGCATCCATCAGCATCCATTTTTCTTCTGTTTGCTTTTGAGGGAAATTTTAGGACCAATAATTCTGAATTTCAACAAAGCATCCAGCATCCATTTTTCTTCTGTATGCTTTTGAGGGAAATTTTAGGGCCAATAATTCTGAATTTCAGCAAAGCGTCCATTTTCCTTCTGTATGCTTTTGAGGGAAATTTTAGGGTCAACAATTCTGAATTTCAACAAAGCGTCCATTTTCCTTCTGTATGCTTTTGAGGGAAATTTTAGGGCCAATAATTCTGAATTACAACAAAGCGTCCGTTTTCCTTCTGTATGCTTTTGAGGGAAATTTTACCTAAGTGTGATATACTTTCTAGGTGTATAATAGGCGTCTCATAAAACCAAGATAAACTAGATACATCGTATCATGAAGGAAATTGGAAACGAGATCTATGGATGGGGCACCATGGGAAGTATCAATTTGATGCTGTTCCTGTAAGGGGCATTGGTATCTGGAAGTACAGTTACTTTTTTTTTATTAACTCTTTGTCCTTGTTGACACATTTGTTGCATACATAATATCAATTATGACCTTTAAGTTGTTTAAAAATGACCTAGCTGATCCGTCACACTCGATTGTTTTTTAAGTTTAAATACCTTTTCATAAAAATTATATCTTCTTTTATAATTTTATCTACACTGGTCAAAACAATTAAAGGATAATCAGTTTTTCCCTTGATTATTTATCTGTGGAACAGCTTAAACACATGAAATTCACATCAAAGAAACATCTTTGTATAACGCAACGGTAAGTAAAGCAACCCAGTTGCAAATTGAAATGCGTACAGTAGGGGCACATGCAAAAGAATGGAGTACCATTAGTGTGCAGTTGTAGAGATGCATCCACATTAAAAATCATACTAAAATCTTTATTGTGAGTTATGATCTCCCCTATCATCAAGGTTTACTAGACCCTATATTCTCATACTTACAAGAATATCTTGATAAATTCTAAAGGGTAAATTTCTCGTACCACCTTTAAAACTGTTTGCAAATGATAGAAAGTTCCTAATACATTAAATCTTTACACAATGGATATGGCAGAAGCGTCCCACACATGTTTGATGAAATTTGGATTAGAGGAATGATCTGGCTTACGTATAGGAGCAATATTAATATTTTTTAATCGTCTATCCAAAGCAAAAGTGGGATAAAATATGTCACAAATATCAATTAACACAATTTAGAAACCGATATTTCACCATTAAAGATTTGCCTAGATCACCTTAACGTAATTACGGTAAAAAAGTCGAATTTAATTATCGTTTACGCTCTTGGGGATCTTAATTAAGCAATCCAACATATTGCCACGTTATAGTGGTTAGCGTGCTAGCTTCTAGACCGCGAGGTTGCAGGTTCCGAGTTTCGTGTTAGGCATGGGTGTTTGTAAATGTATGTTGGCTTGTCTAATGACGAATGTTTTGGTGCATTATAGCCCTCGTGTTGCTGACGTTGCCAGATAATCTGAATACAACCAACCAACATATTGCCTCAAAAGATCAAAACTTTGAATTGGCATTTACCACGTTAAATCATATTCCCAACTTTCTACAGATCCTTCTGACATCCAACAATACTCATGAAACTGCAAATATTATTTTCAGTAAAAATTATCTGATGTTAAAAAGTTTTAGTCTTTGATGCAAAATGTTGGATTGCTTTATTAAGCTCTCCAGGGGCGCGAAAGATAATTAAATTTTATTTTTTTACTGTAGTTACTTTAACTTGATCTAGACAATGAAATATCGGTTTCTTAAGAGTATTTATAGATACTTATGGCATATTTTATGTAATGGGTATAGAACATCCTGCTTGTCATTAAGGTTTTCGTCAATATTCTGCGCGCGCAAAGCTTGAAAAAATCATACTTTTCAGCAATTACTAAAAAAAGACTCTAACAATTTTGATCAAAATCGCTATGGCATTGCTACTTAAGATGTTCTACATACCCCAACCTCCGAAATTCCCACAAAAGAACTATAAAGGCGTAAAAAGTTGAAAAACGAATGTTTTTAACACTGAGTTCTTTCCTTGAGAATCGCTCATCAACGACTGCTTTTCTCCTCTCATGTGTTTCACTTATAAGAAAGGATAATGTATGAATTATCTAAAAGTATATCGCCAAATTCCCTATTTTGGCGACGTTTTCTTTCTGTGACTTTGGCCGACCAAACGGTATAGTGGTTAGCGTGCTAGCTTCTAGACCGCGAGGTTGCGGGTTCCGAGTCCCGTGTTAGGCATGGGTGTTTGTAAATGTATGCTGGCTTGTCTAATGACGAATGTTTCGGCGCATTATAGCCCTCGTTTTGCTGACGGTGCCAGATAATATGAAAACAACTAACCAACCAACCAACCAACCAACCAACCAACCAACCAACCAACCAACCAACCAACCAACCAACCAACCAACCAACCAACCAACCAACCAACCAACCAACCAACCAACCAACCAACCAACCAACCAACCAACCAACCAACCAACCAACCAACCAACCAACCAACCAACCAACCAACCAACCAACCAACCAACCAACCAACCAACCAACCAACCAACCAACCAACCAACCAACCAACCAACCAACCAACCAACCAACTTTCTGTGACTTTGGAAGAATTATCGCCTAAAATATCGCCGAACTGGCTATTTTTTCAAACGAATGAAACTATGAAAACGGTAATAACATTATTCCACGTCAATTTAAATGTAGTGACCAGTATTATAGTGCAATTGAAAGTTGTGCGATGTTCCACTCTCCTGGTATTTTTTTTTTTTAATATTGTGTTGAGAAAATTGCGAGATTTTGATAGAATTTCGAACTTTCGCTTTATTTGGGAATGCTGTAACCTTCTGTCAAATAAAAGTATAAACGTCTCATAATTTCCTTTCAAATTTTTTATTTTTTTACTAAATATGAACAAGTTATTTACCGTTGAAGAGAATTAGGACTTTTCGGTTACTTTTCATTTTTCTTTTTCCCACCGTCAAACTTAAATGGTATTGTGCAATTTTGTTCATGCACGAGCAGTCAAACTTTGTATCCTACGAAAGAAAGAAGAAAAATAATCATCTTCTTTCACGGGTTGCTGACGCTTTTCTTGAAAACCGAAATTGCTCGTTTCGGTACGTTGATCGTTGAAAATAACGATTGCTCCGACTTTGGAAACTAACCTCCCAAACAAACACGTTTCTATACAATGGAGGCGACATTTGATTATAGTTGTATTGAAGAATTGGAAAATATTAAGTTTTTTAAAGTTTTTTTTTTCTCTCGAATGGGTGGAAACCCGGACAAATCTTTACAAGCAGGCCGATATAGATAATCTGTTACGATCACTGCAATATTTAATCACTTTTGAAAAGAAAGATTTCAGAGCGCCGGGGGGGGGGGGGCTCAATCGCGACACCTCATACATGATCGCCTTGCATTCTGCTTATCTGCCATTAATAGTGACTTTTAAAAAAAAAAATTATAGAATGCATTTGAAAAAAATATACGCTTAGATGACATAAGGTAACGCTTCGTTCAGAAACCAATATTGTTACCAGAGAGAGAGAGGTATGTGTGATAAGGTTTCGACCCCCTAATTTTAATGTAGTTCAAAATTACGAGGCGTATTTGACTGTGTTAAGCACTTCATAAAGACAGAAATAGACATCCGGTTCCATGTAAACTTAACTGAACCAGACTCTGCATCGAAATGTTCGTGAGATACCTGGATTGTTAGTTAACTGCATAACAATGCAAGCTTTTGATAAAAAAAAAGTATATGAAATATATTTTGGATCGTGAGATACCTGGTTTGTTGGTAGCTGACTAACAATGCAAGCTTTTGATAAAAGAAGTAAAACCAATATATTTTGGATCGTGAGATACCTGGATTGTTAGTTAACTGCATAACAATGCAAGCTTTTGATAAAAAAAAAGTATATGAAATATATTTTGGATCGTGAGATTCCTGGATTGTTAGTTAACTGCATAACAATGCAAGCTTTTGATAAAAAAAAGTATATGAAATATATTTTGGATCGTGAGATTCCTGGATTGTTAGTTAACTGCATAACAATGCAAGCTTTTGATAAAAAAAAAGTATATGAAATATATTTTGGATCGTGAGATACCTGGTTTGTTGGTAGCTGACTAACAATGCAAGCTTTTGATAAAAGAAGTAAAACCAATATATTTTGGATCGTGAGATACCTGGATTGTTAGTTAACTGCATAACAATGCAAGCTTTTGATAAAAAAAAGTATATGAAATATATTTTGGATCGTGAGATACCTGGTTTGTTGGTAGCTGCCTAACAATGCAAGCTTTTGATAAAAGAAGTTAAACAAATATATTTTGGATCGTGAGATACCTGGATTGTTAGTTAACTGAATAACAATGCAAGCTTTTGATAAAAAAAAGTATATGAAATATATTTTGGATCGTGAGATACCTGATTTGTTGGTAACAGCCTAACAATGCAAGCTTTTGATAAAAGAAGTAAAACAAATATATTTTGGATCGTGAGATACCTGGATTGTTAGTTAACTGAATAACAATGCAAGCTTTTGATAAAAAAAAAAGTAAATGAAATATATTTTGGATCGTGAGATACCTGGATTGTTGGTAGCTGCCTAACAATGCAAGCTTTTGATAAAAGAAGTAAAACAAATATATTTTGGATCGTGAGATACCTGGATTGTTAGTTAACTGAATAACAATGCAAGCTTTTGATAAAAAAAAGTATATGAAATATATTTTGGATCGTGAGATACCTGGTTTGTTGGTAGCTGCCTAACAATGCAAGCTTTTGATAAAAGAAGCAAAACAAATATATTTTGGATCGTGAGATACCTGGATTGTTAGTTAACTGAATAACAATGCAAGCTTTTGATAAAAAAAAGTATATGAAATATATTTTGGATCGTGAGATACCTGGATTGTTGGTAGCTGCCTAACAATGCAAGCTTTTGATAAAAGAAGTAAAACAAATATATTTTGGATCGTGAGATACCTGGATTGTTAGTTAACTGAATAACAATGCAAGCTTTTGATAAAAAAAAGTATATGAAATATATTTTGGATCGTGAGATACCTGGTTTGTTGGTAGCTGCCTAACAATGCAAGCTTTTGATAAAAGAAGCAAAACAAATATATTTTGGATCGTGAGATACCTGGATTGTTAGTTAACTGAATAACAATGCAAGCTTTTGATAAAAAAAAGTATATGAAATATATTTTGGATCGTGAGATACCTGGTTTGTTGGTAGCTGCCTAACAATGCAAGCTTTTGATAAAAGAAGTAAAACAAATATATTTTGGATCGTGAGATACCTGGATTGTTAGTTAACTGCATAACAATCAAGCTTTTGATAAAAAAAAAAGTAAATGAAATATATTTTGGATCGTGAGATACCTGGATTGTTGGTAGCTGCCTAACAATGCAAGCTTTTGATAAAAGAAGTAAAACAAATATATTTTGGATCGTGAGATACCTGGATTGTTGGTAACAGCCTAACAATCCGAGCTATTAATCCGAGATATTAAAAAAAAATTCATTGTTGTATTCTCAATTTTTTGATGTAAAAATCTGCATAAGTTTATTTAAAATGCTTCTGAAATTTTTCATATTGGAAGTTTTTTGTTGATTGTTCTTTATTTTTACTTTAAATTAAACCATTTGTTATGTGTAAAATTAGAAACGTGTTTGCACTTCTAGGTATCATGTTATTTATATTTAAAGTTGGATTTATCAAGCAAAAGTAAGGTGTAATCTCAATTGTTTGAGCCACTGTATGCAAGAGAATATGTAAGTAAACGTGGAGTAAAGTTCTATAGTTGTACCATATTTCACACCAAAAGGGGTGGAAATGAATGTATCTTTGTATTTGGACTTCAGAAGAGGTCCTAGTAAAGATAATTCCCTATTCTCGCTATGTTATAATCATCTATCCCAGTGCATTTAGAAACTACCCTGTAAAAAACATTAAAATTTGGTGTGTAGGTACGAAAATGATCACTTAATGAGAAGACATAAATTAAAAACTCGAAAATAGCTTCTAATATATTTTATTTTATATTTGAAAAACAAACGCCAATACATATGCAGTGGCTCCATCTGGTTTTGTCTTTTGCTATATTTCTTCGTAATAGACTGAGAGGCGACTGCAATTTTTGGACCCCATCGAACATCATTCTGAATTTTTATAGAAATTGGAGAAAAGTGAGTAGATTAGGAATCCACTGGTCTGCCGTGGCAAAAATGGACGAAACTGATCAATAATCGACTTGAAATGAGCTGAACAAAAATCCGATTGCCAAATATGTCATAACTTGCCAAAAATAGAACAAATTTATTCGTCTGGCAACCCACTTCATTTTGATTTTCAATGAAAAAAAGCGCAAACGATTTCTGATCTCTGGCTCGGTAAAACTTGTATCTTTTAAAAGTAAGCCAAATTGGCGACATCAGTTACGCCATAAGTGACGTAATATTTTTTGTCAACTTGGCTCCCTTTTAGTAGAGGCAAGTAGACCGTCGCCAGATATCTGAATCGTCTGCAACCTTCTTAATTGAAAATTAAAGAGTGAGGGTTACCAAAGGGTTGTTGAGGGTCATTATTTGGCAAGTTATGGCGCATTTGGCAATTGGATTTAGTTCAACTTATTAAAAGTCGATTTTGGACCAGTTTCGGCCATTTTTGCCCCGGCAGACCAGTGGATTCGTAATCTACTCACTTTTCTCTAATTTCTATAAAAAATTCAGAATGATGTTCGATAGGGTCCAAAAATTGCAGTCGCCTCTCAGTCTATAACTACTCACCAAATTTCAAGGTTTTATAGGAAGTAGTTTCTAAATGCACTGGGCTGGAAGATTATAACATAGCGAGTATAGGGAATGATTCTTTTACTAGGACTTCTTTTCAGGAAATCAGCTGAGAACAGTGAACAACTCGCGACCATCGATATAGATAAACAACTGAATAGACTGCTTAACGCTGGGAAAATGAAACCGTTGCCTGATGCAACTGGTGGGATACAAAATACAGATTGCCGAGGATTGAAAATAAAATTTTGGGTTGTACTCAGCAGAAATGCCTATAGTAGACCTTAATTAGTAATAATGTGCAAAAAAATATGTACTCTTAGCATTTTACAAGGTTTTTCGCATTCCCATCCAACTATAAAAGTGAACTGTGATTGGTTAATCTTCCCACCAGCTTCGCAATCCCCGGCGCGTTTTTCTCTTGGCATTGACAATGGAGCAGTCTATCCAGTTGTTTATCTACATGGATGCTCGTGACAGGTGATCCAAATATCCTGACTTGTGCCTTCGTGAAACATTCGCTTGTAGAATGATGGAAGCTGCGACAAGTTAAATTTGTTGTGGCCTCAATGTTTTAAAAGTTACATAAGTATGGATGCGGGGAGTGAAGTGTTGTAGACCTTGTTATTCGAAAGTTGCGGAGCTCAGAATTAAGTAGCGTATAAGACTGTTATGATCATTAAATTGCCAGAAATTAGCAATAGAAAACTAATTCATGATCTATTCTATTCTATTTAATAATAGCAATTTTTGTTTAGACAAATTTTACTATCAATAGGGCATTTAATTTTTTTTTAATAGGATCATTAGTTAATATAATTACTAGATTATATGTTGTGACTGTTGTTGGTTGGTTGTATTCAGATTATCTGGCACTGTCAGCAACACGAGGGCTATAATGCGCCGAAACATTCGTCATTAGACAAGCAAACATACATTTACAAACACCCATGCCTTACACGGGTCTTCGAACCAGCAAACTCGTGGTCTAGAAGCTAGCACACTAACCACTATACCGTCTGGTCGGCCTGCGCATCTCAGGCATCACATGATTGGATGCCTCAACACGAGAAGACTACTAGGTTTGATGCGAAAATTCGATGCAAGGTCAATGACTGTGTTTAGTTTCTATGAAGTGAATGCTTAACCTTAAACCGAACAAAAAATGCCGCGAAATGTTTCGAGTTGCTGGTCCCTCCGCGCGAAAAAGGGTTCCGAGTGCAAAGGGTTGAAAGGGAAATCCTAGTAGGGATCATTCTTCCCTTTACTCGCTATGTTACAATTTGCTAGACCAGTGCATTTCAGTTAGAAACTACTTTGTATTTAACCTTGAAATTTGGTGAGTAGGTTCGTTTTTTTTTTTGTATTTGATGCCAAAAAACTACACAAGCCATCACCTCAATCGGACTTAACCCTTTGCGCTCGAGCGGAGCCTCTCAGGTTGGTTGTTTTCAGATTATTTGGCGCCGTCAGCAACACGAAGGCTATAATGCGCCGAAACATTCGTCATTAGACAAGCAAACATACATTTACAAACACCCATGCCTTACACGGGACTCGGAACCCGCAACCTCGCGGTCTAGAAGCTAGCACGCTAACCACTATACCGTTTGGTCGGCATTGTGACTGTTGTATACATACTGGCTATTTATCACGAGAATAACTCCTGCAAAGATTTTCAGCGTTGTCTGTTGCCATTAGAGGTCGGCGATATATAGAGACGACGATATTTTCATCTCAAATGCCTTTATCAAATGAAGTCCTCATCAATTCCCCTGTACCTTATCATCTGTATTTAATCACATCTATTTCTAACCAAATTGTTCACCGTACTCTGTTTAACCAAGATTTTTCTGTTTTATCAATTGTGAAATTTATAAATTAACAATTAATTACAATGAGTACTCACCCATATATCCTAGACCTGCTTCACGGCCCCATTTGTTAGTTGTTAAGTTTTAAATATTTCTCACCAATTGTATTATCATACTCATCCCAATCCTATCTACGTTCATCAGTTATGTTATCACTCAACTCATTGTAACTCCAAGATCTGCCTTTGGCCCCAGTTGTTACTTGTTAAGTTTTAGTTGTTAAGTTTTCGTTACTGCCTTTGGCCCCGTTTGTTCTATTAAGTTTATTGTGTCTTCTACTCTCAAGATTTGTAATCATTCATTTGTAACCCCAACCAGTTTTGAATGGGTATAGTGCCTTCGGGCCATCACCCAGAAAAATAAAATTATTTAAGCAAGCTATCGATAATTTTAAAAATATATCGATAGTAATAATATCGATAGTAAAAATATCGATACAAGTCACAGATATATAGTCATTTTCAAACTTTTTTAGTTTTTTGATGATTGTTTTGTAGTTCCATGTGTCTTTTCGATTTTCTTTATGCCCTTTTCAAAACTAAAGTTTGGACTTGGTTGAGAGACAGTTAAAATGGCACCCTAACCAAAAAGAAAACATAATGTAATGGAAAGATAAGATCATTTATTAGTAGTCATTAACATAGTGCTGTTTCTGTTGCTTAACGTGTGCCTGGAATTTGCATATAATTTTAAATATTAAAACATCTATATCAGCAAATTATGTGGTAAACTACTTTTCGAAATTTCCTCTTGAAAAAGAAATGTGAATATATTTGCATTGACATCCAAATGTATTTTATTTATTTTAATTAATAATATAATTTATTTATTAAAACAATTTTTATCATTTATTCTTTAGAATCATTTTTATAATTTATTTATTAAAACAACTTTGGCATGAATGCATGAAAAGTAGAAATTTCACCAAAAAACTTCGTTTCTGGCAAAATTAAAAATCAAATTAAAAAAAATATATATCATGTATTGATATATCGATATTTTATCGATAATTTTTCGATGCAACGATATAGTATCAATAGTTATTTTGATCGATATTTCCGACCTCTTGTTGCCATGGAAACAAGTCACCCCCTACTCTAAATCGTAGAATATGTTTCTATAGCAACCGCCAACAAACAGACTGTCTGGTGGGAACTATTATCAAGATAGACAATTGGTTCACAATTCAGGTCTACAAAAATTGTAAAACAATAAATTAATCTTTTTGTTTCAACGTTGTTGTTTTTTTAACGTAAATGACACTAAAAAGCTAAAATCTTGCAACTGACTCTCGTCTTTCTGATAACTTTTGTTCAGAGCATTTTTAAATGTCTCCATTACACTTAAGGTATACATATACAATTGAGATGATTTTCTTTAATTTTTAGGTTATAATTTCAAACTTTTTGGCAGTATATCAGAATTAAAAATGATGCATTTTTATACATAAACTTTTTTTTCCGTCAGTGTTTTAATCAGTTAATTGCAATTAAAGTGACTAATTAGGACATTATTAGAACATACACAAATAAACTTGTAATTAACTTAGAGGTATTATTTGTATTACAAATAAGAGATATTATATTGACACATGTACCTATGTGGAATTTTAAATTTGGCTTCAATATTTATTTAATTATAAGTTTTTAAATAAAATGTTTTAAAAAATACATAGTTTTTAACACAAAATTAAGATTAAAATATGCATAAAAATGTGTTTATTGCAATAGATATTAGATTCTCCATAGAAAACACATTCACAACTACTGTCTACAAAACAAAATTAGAATTTTTTTTAAATCGGACCATTTATTATGAAGTTATGACAGTTGGCGTAAAGTCATATAACAGCAAAATGTCATTCTTCAGAAAACGCGTTTAAAGTTTACTACACTAATGAACGTGATACAAAACAGGTTCACAAAACCTACTGTAATTTAAAAAGAAATTTGAGTTTCAGAAAGAAAATGGTATCATTTTAATGGTAATGAATTCTGGAATATTTTAAAACCAAAAAAACAAAAACGCAGACTTGAGTCAAATTTCGCGATTCCTAATGTATATGTATAAATTAAACTGGATATATTTCACACAAGATCAAAATATCACTTCCAAAACAACTCACTAAGATCCAAATCAAAGCCAACCTTCATTTTTCTAACACTTCTTTCCAGTAGCGGATAAAAATCCAATCATCAGATATGATTGAACTCCTGTACAGACTGTTTCGCTTCATTGACTGAGATCACAATTTTTCTAAAGAATCCCTAAGCTAGAAAAGCCGTGAATTAATCTTAAATTTGAAGTCATTTGCACTAAAAGATGAAATAGAAAAGTTAGTGGAAGGGATTGCCTTCAAATGACTTAAGTTTAACCATATATAAGTCGATGAGAGTGACCGGAAAAAACTACACCTCCTGATCGAATAGGAATAACACAGTCATGTCTATTGTAGTTGTTTTGGTTCTTGCTTCGTTGGCCGTTGCTCAAGTCAACGGAGTTTGTGATCCTGGTAAATATTTAGTGACTATGGAAAAGAAGGAACTGATTGATGTTGTTGACTGTATTTCTAAAAGTAAGTGGTGACTTTTTTATCGATTTTTAAAAAAAATTTCGTAGTATGCTATTTTTCTTTTTTAGAGTTTGAGAATTTTTATTTCTTTAAGGTACTTGACCACCTTATAAATTAAAAATAAATCGATTTTTCGTTTTTTTGAGTTTTCTCAATCCTTCCCAGCTGACCAAACGGTATTGTGGTTAGCGTGCTAGCTTCTATACTAAACTTCAACTTAACTAGACATCACTTAGACGATAGATCGTCACAGTGCTCATAGGTATTTAATCCATTTTGGCGGCGTGAAAGCATAATTCTCGCCAAACCACAACCCTGTAGAGAACAAAAGGCTATAAGGTTTGGCGAGAATTATGTCTTCACTCTGCCAAAATGGATTAAATACCTATGAGCACTGTGACGATCTATCGTCTAAGTGATGTCTAGTTAAGTTGAAGTTCAGTATAGACAGCGAGGTTGCGGGTTCCGTGTCCCGTGTTGTCATGGGTGTTTGTAAATGTATGTTGGCTTGTCTAATGACGAATGTTTTGGCGCATTATAGCCCTCGTGTTGCTGACGGTGCCAGATAAGCTGAAAACAACCAACCAATCCTTTCCAGGGTTTTATGGTCCAGGGATAGCAGATTAACAAATTGTTAGTGAAAAAATTTTATTTTTTAAAAACTATTTGAAAAAAATAGCGAGTAAAAATTTTTAACGTGTTTTTCTCGAAACTACTTTTTTTCAAATGGCGGACACTTAATCTCCGAAACTACTCGGTCGATTTCAATGATTTTGGTGATGTTTTGTTCGTTGAGATGTTTTGTATGCCAATTTACCACATTTTGCCAAACAAATTAATTATAACATTTTTTTTAGCAAAGAATAGTAAAAAACAGAGATGTTTTTCAACCATTTTTTCAAACATCCACCATTTTTTTATTTTTGGCAATTTGTAGTAAATTGTCACGTAAGGAACCTTTCTATCGAAGATTCCGTTTTTTGTGTCTTTTTGTTTCAGATTTACCAATCCTGAGATTAATTGTTCGCCGTGGGACACCATTTTTTTGAGGCCTCGACTTTGGTGCCTCCTGGATAGTTGTTGAAAAATGAAATAGGAAAAAATCAAGTATTTTTGTATTCTATAAGCTTCAAGTAAAAGTTGGAGGGGGGGGGGGGGAAATCATCTTAATATCTTTTACAGGACCTGAAAAAAAATATTTGATTAAAAATCATTAAAAATTTGATTTAAATAAAATATGTATTTTTTAGCTTTCCAAGGTGATCAACTATCTTAAAGGGTTTTAAAGTTTATATTGACTTATAACATATCCTCTGAAGGTAATTTTCTAAACCATATCATGTCAGTATTTCTGTTACAATTACAGCTCTGTTTATGCACATTAGATTGCAAATTTTAAATATTATGATTTTAAATTAATCACATGTTAACATAGGCAAATGAAAATATTGCAATCAATCAAAATCATTTTTTGTTGTTGCATTTCTACACGATTTGGAATGTGCTGAGTTCAAAAGAGTGTCCTAGAAAGAATGCGTGTGTGTGGTCAGTATAACTTCTGAATGGATTGAATTAAGTGGCTCTACATTTGCATACTTAGTGGTGGCCAAGGGACTTGTGGTTAAGGTTTTTGTCAAAATAGCGCATTCGCATAAGGTAGCTGCCATTGAAAAATTTATGGTTTTTTAGCAAATGCCAAAAAAAAAAAAAAAAAAAAGACTCAAATGATTTTGATAAAATTGTTGCGATAATACCTTTTAAGGTGTTCTAAACGTCCCTACCACCTAAATTTACGTAAAAATGTGATAAAAGGCATAAAAAGTTGAGAAACGAATGTTTTAATCTTAAATTTCTCTTCCCTTGAGCATCGCCCATCAACGACTGTTTCTCCTCAAAATATAGCCAATTCGTTGTTTTAGAGGGGTATTTTTTGCCTATGTAATGATTATTGGAAAAACTATTTACAAACTGTCGATTTTTTTTTAACTAATGAAAAAGAAAACGGTAAAGTACACCAAGCCATGACAAATTTAAATGCAGTGACCAGTATTAAGTGTAATTGAAATTGCGGGATGTTCCACACCCCTAGTGTTTTTACAATGGAATATTATACATAATTATTAGATAATTATAGTTTTCAATCTTACACATTATATATTGTTACAGTAATTATTTTATAACTATGCTTCGTATTGTTGCACAAATTGTCTGTATATATTGTAAATAGTGACGTATTATTTCAAAATTCTATTGTAATTTATTTTTATCTTATTTTATTTATTAATTAATAGCGATTATACAAGTTGGAAAAAGGTGGCAACACCTAAAGCAATCGAGAAGTTTCGAGAAATTTCTTTTCTATGAATTGGCTGGAAATTTCGAGAATGTCTCACGCGCTTGTATAAAAAAAGACTGGCGAACGGGAAAGTTTTCAGATTGACTTCGGATTTCGTTGAAAGCTGATCGCTTTGTTTACCTATTGGAGTGAGCTTGTATAATCGTAGAATTCGAAGTTATTTTTGTTGAAGCTTGTGTTGAAGCTTGAGAGTAATTAAACTGTTGCCTGTGAATAAATTTTGTGAGTTTTCTGAAGAGAGAATAAATATTTTTATACCGTGAAAACTGTGCCATCATTGCCTCAGCGGAAAAATTCGTAACAGTATATTGTAGTAGTGACAATGTCCCTGACAATTCTTCAGATACAGCTCTAAAGCATGATAAATTCGTAGATTTTTTATTAGATTCAATAGATTTAAAATTAGTTTTAAATTTTTTTTTACTTAAAATTTTAAATTTAACTTTGATTATTGTTATTTAACAGGTAAAGATCCATTGCTGTGTTCCAAGTTTGCTGCATGCGAAAGATTAATGTCCCCAAGAGTAAGTTTGGAAACTTTTCTTTGTTATGAGATGAGAAACATAACTTTTTTTTTTTTTTAAAGAACACAATTTAAAACCATTGGGTCATTCGTAGTTTATTTTAAAGTGAATTTTTTTTTTATAAAATGAAAAGGACTGTCTGCCTCTTTTAACTTTTCTTGTAAGATGACAAATAATTTTTATTTTAGTTAAAAGAAGGGGAGTAAATTACACAAGTAAATTCGGACAAATGGCCTTTTTATTTTAGAGAAAATTGAAAGAATTCTAGTTTTTTTTTTATCATTAAAACAAGTATTCTTAAAGTAAAATAACTTTTATGTTGGAAATTAAAATTACTGTAATGCATTAATGAAGGACATTCTTTTCTAATTTTTTAATTAGCTTCAATTTTGTTTGTTTGTGGCTGGTAATTCTAGGGAGGTTTAATTAATCTACTTACCATCATCCGATCAATCTGAAACTTGACAGACAGACTCGTTGTCGTTGACAATACATTCAATCAAGTTTTTTGACCTGTCACTAAAAAGCCACATTTACACACGTTCCTATCATCGTTTCAGAAGACAAAGTTACCCAGTTGCCGACATCCAATTGAGCGGAAACTTGGCAGATAGACTCGTTTATCTATGCCAATGTAATATATTAAGTTTTAGGGGCAAAAAAAGGTTCGGGGTGAAGGTTTTCTTCGTAGTGGATAAAAGCTATGAAAAGCGATTCTAGTTCAAAATCTTTTAAATAAGTTGCAATAGAACTTAAAAATTGGCAGTGCATGTGAAGGATTTAAATTGAAAGCTCTTTTTATGGGTTTATTTTTGTAAGTATGTTAAAAACTTTCTCCATACGAATACGTGCTGCATGAAATTTAGCATTCATTAAGATTTTTTTTTTCTAACTTTTATTTACTATACAAAGAACTTCCCTTGTGGAGCTTTACGAAAAAGAATCTGCAGACCAACTCGCGAAGGAGGGTTGAAACCACCTTAACCTTTTTTCTTCTTCGGAGCTCTCTTACCTGGAACTTAACTCTCGGATTAAAGGGGTCCAGTACCGAAATTTCTTCAAAAATTCCATTTTTTATTTCTTCTGATTTTAAAAAATAGTTCATACATTCCTGAAGAGAAGGATGTTTTTATCTTATTCCTCAGGTGATTAGAACACCACAAAATTACCTGTGATTTAAACATCACTAATGGGCGTAACACATTGAAGCGTCTGCTTAAAGTGCGTTTTTCGAGCACTAGTGTTTTTCACAGAGGTTGCATATTCAAATCGATATATCTCCAGAACCATTAACAATTGGCTATTCAAATTTTTGGAGCATTTAATGTATATAGTTTTAAATATTTTGTCTTCACAGAATTTTATTTTTTTTTTAATTCTGTTTTAAAATATAACATTTAGCGTAAAAGATAACAAAAAAAAAGCAAAAATTTCAATATTTTAACTTTGAGAATTTTTTTAATTTTTTTTAATTCACCTATCAAAATTCTGTGAGGACAAATTTTTTTTTATATAATTATGTATTACAAAAAGCTTTCACTTTGAAACGAAATTTATTTTTTCTTGACTTATATCAAAATACGCAAACATCAATTATTATGGATTTTTCTTGGTTTTTAAATTTTTTTTTTAAATTACCAAACACTATATTTAAAAAAAACATTCTCTCAAAGATATATAAATAGTATCTCATACATAAAATAAATTTTTGATATAAAAATGTACATATATAAAGTTTTTCTTAATTTTCGGTACCGGACCCCCTTAAATCCCAAAATATGAAGGTCTGGCTGGACCCCCCCCCCTACTGATATAGAGGTACTAAGCCGGGTCTTTCTTTAGTCCTTACATGTGACAGAAAATCATGTACCAGCCTTTCGAGACTAGCCATCGGCCATCTTAAATGTCCTACCTTCTCTAAAGGCAAGAAAAATTACACTCTTTGCCCCAAGTGCCACCAACGCCAACTCTCAGCTGAACATATCCTGGACTGTTTTGATCTCCTTTTAGACCGAGAGGCGACTGCAATTTTTGGACCCCATCGAACAACATTCTGAATTTTTTATAGAAATTGGAGAAAAGTGAGTAGATTACGAATCTACTGGTCTGCCGAGACAAAAATGGCCGAAACTGATCCAAAAATTGACTTGGAATGAGTTGAACTAAAATCTGATTGCCAAATATGTCATAACTTGCCAAAAAGAGAACAAACTTTTTCGCCTGGCAACCCACTGCATTTCAACGACGATTCGCAAACGATTTCTGATCTCTGGCTCCGAAAACTTGTATCGTTTAAAAGTAATCCAAATTGGCGACGTCAGTTACGTCATCAGTGACGTAATGATTATTGCCAATTTGGCTCACATGTGAAAGATGCAAGTAAGCCATAGCCACACATCCGAATCGTCTGTAACCTTCTTAATTAAAGAGTGAAGGTTACCAAATAAAAAAAAAAATGCTCATTATTTGGCAAGTTATGACATATTTGGCAATTGGATTTAGTTCAACTTATTAAAAGTCGATTTTTGACCAGTTTCGGCCATTTTTGCCACGGCAGACCATCGTAATCTACTCACTTTTCTCCAATTTCTATAAAAAGTTCAGAATGATGTTCGATGAGGTCCAAAAATTGCAGTCGCCTCTCAGTCTATTTAAGAAGAAACTTATTCTTCTCCCCATCTCGTCAAAAACTTGTTGTATGTCAACGGATTCCTTGAACTGGTCTGACTCCGTCAGACTGGGTCGGAGATTAGAAACAACAACAACAACATACAAAGAACTATTTCTTTTTGTATTTGGAGTTCAGATGTAACGTTGCTTCTTCAAATATCCACTATTTCTAGGTTATCTTCGCACTGGAAGAGTGCAAGCGAGAGATAGTTCCGGATGGAATCAAAAGATGTAACGCAAGATCCATCATCTTCGAAAGCAAGGAAGTTCCTGAAAAAGTAAGCACATTTCATGAGTTTTTACTTTCAATTACTCATATGTTAACACAGAGTTATGAAAATATTGCATTAGGTAAAAAACGATTTGTTTGCATTGCCATACGCTTTGAAACATCCTGAGTTAAAAAAAAGTTGGCTTAGAAAAATTGCCGGTGTTTCTGTCTGCGGGTCGGAATAACTCCTGAATGGAGTAATTTGCTGGCTCTATGATCAAATTTTGTGTATAGGTAAGTGGTGGTCATAGGACATGCCATTAAGGTTTTCGTCAAAATTGCGTACATAAATTAGCTGCAATTAAAAAAAAATTTACCTTTCAGCAATAGCCAAAAAACGGCTCTAATGATTTTGATCAAAATCACTATAGTAATGCCTTTTAAGATGCTTTAACTATTCCCACCTTAGAAATGTAATAAAACGGGTTGATGCGGCTGACAAACGAATGTCTTTAACACAGAGTTCTCTTTCCTTGAGTATCAGCAATAAACCAGTTTCTTCTGTTTAACTTACAAGAAAGGATAGGCTAATATTTATCGAATAAGTGTTGCAAAAATAGCAGTTTTGGAGTTTTTTTTATTATTTTTTATTAGGATACGATGTATTGATTATCGCCAATAATATCGCCAAACTGGCAATTTTTTTTAAATTAAGGAACAAATGATAGTTCATTTGAAATTATTTTATTAATGTAACATTTTTTGTACAAGTGTTTAGCTTCGACTTAGAATACGACGTTCCAATTACTGTCTATTTATCATAAGAATAGCTCCCGCCAAGAAGTCTAACGTTGTCTATCGTAACCATCTAGATTATTTGGCGGGAGCTAATATTGAGTTACAAATTGCTAAAATCATTGTTACCCTTGAAAAATCGAAAGTGTTTAATCTTTATTTAAATAATTGTCTTCAGGATACTTTTGTTATGGTTGCACTTGTAATCCATAATTTTATGTTTTGCACTATTATATTCTATCCTCTGGATTACCTTATTATGGTGTATAGTTATTGCAAAACATTTCTTTAATTAATCATATTAGATTATTATAAAGCGTCTTTCTTGAAGAAAAAGGAGGATTAATATTTACATTATAATTTTGAGAATATTTTATATTTATACAAGTGCTTAGAAAAAATGCATTATGATTAGAAAAAATGCATTATGATGCAAATTCCTTTTTTTTTTTTTTTTTTTTTAATTCCTTGAAATAAATTTCATAACGAACGCAGAACAATTTATAAGATCCGTTGTAGTCATTTACGTATATTTTTTTCAGAAAACCTTAGTTACAACTATATGTCGTATAAGTGAATAATTATTTTTATATTAACTAATTCGCTTTTGAAACTTTATAGTCATTAGAATGTTTTATATCTTGAAATATTTATTTAATTGCTTACTTTTTTTTTTTAAATAATTTTTATCGTATATTTGAAAAAAGTAAACAGTGTGATTTTTTAAGTAAAATAAAACAATAATATTGTATAAGGTTTTATCGATGAATAATTGGATCATATATCAACTTTATGTTATCGATAATATGAATGCAATAAAAATTTTAAAAAGAAATTGAATTTCTATTGATTTTAGTTTTGATAGTCTTTTATAAAAAAAAGTAATGTAATTAATTTATTTTTAGATCTTCGATTGTGTTGTTCAGAAAATAGAGAAGGTAAGTCAAAACAAATTAATGTAATATACATTTGTATTTCTTACACAGATACAAACAATTTATACTTGAAAATTATTTTATAGACTGAGAGGCCACTGCATGTTTGGGTACACCATCGAACATAATTCTAAATTTTTTATGGAATGCGGAGAAAGTTGGCAGATTACGTATTCACTGGTCTGCCGTGGCAAAAATGGCCGAAACTGGTCGAAATTCTACTTTGAATGTGTTGAACTAAATCCGATTGCCAAATATGTCATAACTTGCCAAAAAATTAGCCCACTTTTTCGTCTGGTAACACATCACTCTTTGATTTTCAATGAAGAAGTGCGCAGACGATTTCTAATTTCTGGGTCGGAAAACTAGCATATTTTAAAAGTAAGCCAAATTGGACGATATCAGTTACGTCATTAATGACGTAATATTTATTGCCAACTTGGCTTATTTGTAAAAGATGCGAGAAAGCTGTCGCCAGGTATCTAAATCGTCTGCATCTTTCTTAATTGAAAATTAAAGAGCGAAGGGTTACCAAATGAAAAAGAATGCTCATTATTTGGCAAGTTATGGCTTATTTGGCAATCGGATTTAGTTCAATTCATTCAAAGTTGTTTTTTGACCAGTTTCGGCCATTTTTGCCACGGCAGACTAGTGGATTCGTCATCTACAAACTTTTCTCCACATTCCATAAAAAATTTAGAATGATGTTTGATGGGGTACCCAAACATGCAGTTGCCTCTCAGTCTATAAGAAAACATCTATATGTTGGGGATCGTAAAGAGAGCTGGAGTTTCTTTAAAACCCTTCCCTCACGTGGATCACCTGGGTTCAAGGCGATATTTTTAGAGAGATTCCCTCGAATGGCAGCTCATGACTTAAAGGCTTTTTATATTTTTTCAAATTTTTTTAAAAATATTTTTCAATTTTTCATCAGTCTGTTCGACTGTGTTGTGTTTTTAATTAAAATTCCTAAATACTTTGAGGCCGACCAAACGGTATAGTGGTTAGCGTGCTAGCTTCTAGACCGCGAGGTTGCGGGTTCGAGTCCCGTGTTAGGCATGGGTGTTTGTAAATGGGTGTTGGGTTGTCTAATGGCGAATGTTTCGGCGCATTATAGCCCTCGTGTTGCTGACGGTGCCAGATAATCTGAAAACAACCAACCAACCTAAATACTTTGATATTTGGTCAAGAATTTAATGGTAAGCACGAACATTTGAATTTTGGGGAAATTTGCCCCCACTCGACTAACCGCGAGATAAAAGGTAGCGCGAGTCACCAAGTTTTAACTTATTTGCTTCTCTACTAGTACACTGTACATAAAGGTGTCCCAGGAGAGGCCGAAACACTTTTTTTGTTTTGTTTTTGAAGATGCCAGGTCTTCACCCTGTTAAAACGTTCTTTCTATCGTAATATGTGCTGACCGAACGGTATAGTGGTTAGCGTGCTAGCCTCTAGACCACGAGGTTGCGGGTTCGAGTCCCGTGTTAGGCATGGGTGTTTGTAAATGTATGTTGGCTTGTCTAATGACGAATGTTTCGGCGCATTATAGCCCTCGTGTTGCTGACGGTGCCAAACAATCTGAAAACAACCAACTATCGTAATATGATAATACAAACAAATTCAAGTCATTTCACAAAAGTTTTAGAGGTCCCGCAAGCTAATAAACCAATTTTAATTTCTAATTGATACACAGACTGCAGAATTCTACTACGTCTTGGACCCTGGCTGAGAGTGAGAATGTAATAATTTTGGATATCTATGAAACCAATAAACCTTCTGAAATAAGCTTCGATAAAGAAAATGCAGTAAAAATACATTCAGATGATAATACAAAACCCAAAAGGTAATAAATTGAAACTACGCAGTCGCAGATCAATTATTACTCCTAGAGTTGCTGCTGTTATAGGTTAAAGTAACACAAACATTAGAGGATCCTCAATGGTAATATAATCTATAATGAACAAGGAAGGCTGATCTACCTCTACCGTAATGTCTGACCCGACTGTAAAGTCTGTAGTGCTTTAAAGAAAGTGGTTTATCTTGAATGCCAACGTATTCGACGTTAAACAGATGAACAATTAAAAACACAGTTTGAAGCATAAAAGTTGGCTGTTCATTGGCATGGCAAATTGTAACCCAATTTGATATTAAAAATGAAAGGAAAGTTAAGTATTTAGTTGTACTAATTTCTTCTTTGCAAGATAGAAGTACTAAACTTCTTGGCGTTCCTAAGTTATTCGTCTGCAACTGGCAAAGCAGCAGCTGATGGTTACAATTGTGGAAATCTGAATCTCAAGTAATTTTTAGTGTGTACGTGCATGTTTTGCTGAACCAGTTGCTAATTGCTAAGTATGTGTTTCACTGCAACTGCAAACAAATTGTAGAAGATTTAATGGAGCATGTACAATTCTTCTTGTACAAAACCTATGCAGAAGGTTTTGTGGAAAGCATGTAGGCGTCATATATTTAAGTTTCTACTTTCCGATGCATTCAGTGTGTGTTACGAGTCATCTAATGGGCATAAAAGACTTTCATTTAAGAGATACCGAGAAAATAGGTTCAAGATCAACCACCATGAACTAAAAACGATCAATATTCATAGTAACAGACAGAATCAAACAGTTTACAAAAATGTCTATCTGATCAGCTGAAAATTGCTGCAAAATTACCTATGAATAATTACAGAGAGCTTATATTGCATTATTAAGTTGTCTTAGATTTTTAATTTTCATTTCGGAAAGCAGATGCTCTTCATCAAATTTGCTGGATGGCAGAAACCATTTTGGCATTAATTGCTGCTGAATTGCAAGTTATGCAATAATTTAATAAGTTTGTTGTGTGTAAATATTTGCAGTCTTGGTTTACTTGCCGATTTGCTGTTGATGCACGATTTGCTGTTGATGCACGATCTGCTGTTGATGCATCTCCTAATGACGTTTTTCTGACTCATCTTTAAGTTGGCTGGTTGTATTCAGATTATCTGGTGCCGTCAGCAACACGAGGGCTATAATGCGCCGAAACATTCGTCATTAGACAAGCCAACATACATTTATAAACACCCATGCCTAACACGGGACTCTGAACCCGCAACCTCGCGGTCTAGAAGCTAGCACGCTAACCACTACACCGTTTGGTCGGCGACTCATCATTAAGAGGAGCAGAATTAAAGACATGAGAAGCATTAGAGTCCAAGGGACTTTTCTTAACTTTTTAGAAAATGCACTTTAAGGTATACATATACATTAGGAATTTCAAAATTTGACTCAAATCTGCATTTTTGTTTTTTTGTTTTAAAATATTTTCGAATTCATTACCTTTAAAATAATACCATTTTCTTTCTGAGACCCAATTTACTTTCTAAATTACAGTGGGTTTTGTGAACCTGTTTCGTATCACGTTCATTAGTATAGTAAACTTTAAACGCGTTTTCTGAAGAATGACATTTTGGTGTTATATGACTTCACGCCAACTGTCATAACTTAATAATAAATTGTCCGATTTGCAAAATTCTAGATTTGGTTTGAAGACGCAAGTTGTGAATGTGTTTTCTATGGAGTATCTAACATTTATTGTTATAAACACATTTTTTATGAATATTTTAATCTTATATTTTTGTTAAAAACTATGTATTTTTTAAAATTTTTATTTAAAAATTTATAATTAAATAAATATTGCACTTAAATTCAAAATTCTCCATAGGAACATGCGTCAATGTAATATTTTTTATTTGCAGTAAAAATCATACCTCTAAGTTAATTATAAGTTTATTTATGTATGTTCTAATAATGTCCTAATTAGTCACTTAAATTGCAATTAGCTGATTAAAAAATGGATGAAAAAAAAAAGTTTATATTTATAAATGCATCATTTTTAATTCTGTTATACTGCCAAAAAGTTTGAAATTATTATCTAAAAATAAAAGAAAATCATCTCAATTGTATATGTATACCTTAAGTTTCTTATTCATATTAGTATTTAATGAAAATTATTTTTTGTTCAAATACTAACCTTTGGAATGAAAATATCACTAGTTTTCATAGAATTTAATATAAATAAGAAACTTTAAAGTGTATTTTCTTGAAATTTATGAAACGTCACTTAGACCCCTTTACTTCCCAGTCCTTCAATTCTGAGGTTGAGAGAAATTGATGGCAAACAATTAAGCAATAAAAGTTTAAAAATTATTTTACGTCATTCCTGAGATATAAGTGAGCTTGCATATTAGCTTGTTTTGAGCATGGAAAAGGGAATGAGATCGAGTTTACATCTATTAGAAGTACTTATTTTCAAATGGGATGATTTGTGCATGTCTTTTAGTTTCTTTGAAAAATTAAAATTGAAAATAGTTTCTTCAGTGTACCAGTAAAAGATTTGCCAAAAAGAAAACATCTAAAGAAGCTGCAATATTTGCTAAAAATTCTCCGTATATAAATGACGTTGATGAACAATTTAATTGTGCAACTAAGAAAGAAGAGCAAAAACAGCTTTTGATCCTACGGATGCGCAGAAAGAACTTTACGAAGTAAAATAGTCAAATTATTTTATAAAATGTTTTCTACAAAATAATGTAAATATATATTGGTGTTAAATCTCTCTTCCTTCTTGCTTATTTAAGTTAATTTTGTGTATAATGATACAGAAGATAGAAATATCATCTAAATTCATGCTTTCATGATTTCAGTAACATTTTATGTCTCTTCTTACCCAGAACAAAAACATAATTAATACAGAATTTGGCCAAAATAATATATAAGTAACATTTATAAATGACAAAATTGTAAATATTTTTTTTAAAATTTTAAAAAAATTCAAGGTGTTTTATATTCGCAGAAAGAACATTTTTGGAGGGTGAGAGTTTACATTTTTAAAAGTTGATTTTTTTGGTCCATCCTAGTGTACAAGTTAGTCATCAGGAAAATCGGTGATTCCAAGGTATATCGTCGATGGATTAACAGTATCGTTTTCTAAATGAAACACTAACCTTCTGCAAAACAAATTTTTTAACTTATGACTTCAATAACTTACTCTGTAGACGTAATTTCCATTTTGGCGAAGTTTTTTTTTTTTTTTTTTTTTTTTTTTTTTTTTTTTTTTTTTAAAGACCTATATTACAACTATCACAAAAAAATCGCCAAACTGGCCTTTTTTTCTAAACGAACAGTGAAAATATAAAAACGGTAAATAACACAAATCAACATCAATGATATAGTGTAATTGAAAGTTGTGCGATGTTCTACACACCTAATTTTACATTCTTCTCTTCACGTCTTAATACTGGTACGGAATTCGTTCAAGATTATTTTTTTTTATGAAAAATGAAAGTTTTTATACTAATTATTTTGCATATATATATATTTAAAAAAAAAAAAAAAAAAAAAAAAAAAACGATTTTTTGGTTTAAACCAGGCTTTTTATTTACTAATTTTACTGACTGTTTTACTATTTCTTCTGAAAGCTCATGTATAAACTCGAATAATGTGCATGAATAACACGATTGCTTTTTCTTGCAGCTTACTTTCCCAGAGAAGAAAATTATGCTGAATTTCGAGGTGAGTATAAGTGTTGTTTTAATTGGCTTTAAGTATTCGCAATAGTCCGAGAGGCGAGTTTAGGTAACCCGTCAAACATCATTCTGAATTTTTTTTTATAAAATGTAGAGAAAACTTAGTAGATTGCAAACCATCTGGTCTGTCGTGGCAAAAATGGCCGAAACTGGTCCAAAATCAACTTTGAATGAGTTGAACTAAAATCTATTGCCAAATATGCCATAACTTTTCAAAAATTGAAAAACTTGTTTTGTCTGGTAACCGATCGCCCTTTAACTTTCCAGTACGAAACGATTAGGATATTTGGCGACTGCTTACTTGCATCTTTTAAAAATGAGTCAAGTTGGCAATAAATATTACGTCACTGATTACGTATTTAAAGTCGATAATTTGGCTTACTTTTAAAATAGGCAAGTTTTCCGAACCAGAGATCAGAAATCGTCTGCAGTCTTTCTCATTAAAAATCAAAGTGCTGTGGGTTACTAATGAAACAGTGTGTTCTCTCTTTGGCAGGTTATGACATATTTGGCAATCGGATTTAGCTCAACTCATTCAAAGCCGATTTTTGATCAGTTTCGGCCATTTTTGCCATGGCAGACCAGTGGAATCTACTAACTTTTCTCCACAATGTATAAAAAATTCAAAATGATGTTCAATATGGAGTACGTAAACTAATAGTCGTCTTTAAGTCTTCAAGTAAAGTACTCTAGTTTAAGGGGCCTTGGTACTTCTTGTTATAAAAAAAAAAAAAAAAAAAAAAAAAAAAAAATAATAATAATAATAAAGATATCAACTTTTTATTTTATGCGTGTTTATAATCTTTGAAACCTTCTCTTTATTCTCTCAAGTTTTTGATCTGATTCGACTCCAATTACAGAAAAACTAAATTTTATGAAGAATTTATCATTGCTGCAATAGTTTCTGTGTTATTTCGAACGCTTTTTTCTCAGTTCGTATTTTTTCAAATTCCCACCTTACTCAAAATTATAAAACTTCAAGCAAATATAAATGAAATGCCTTGAATTTTTTTGCGTGTCTTTCTTAATATCTATTTGACAAAAATAGGCATCAATTTTTTTAATAAATGATACACTTTTTTTTTTCAAATTTTAATGTTGAAAAATATCCGTTTTTTACACTTTTTTTTTACCTATAGGTACAGTAATTATCGCTTTTCTCGAAAACTCTTTTACTTATTCTAAATTCTATGCCTAAAAAGTTAGAGTATATTACTAGGAAAATTGTTTTAAGAAAATTATTAAAAATATTAAAAAATGAAAATAAAGATTGAATTTGAAATTGTATGAATTTTTAAAAAGAATTTAAAAATTTAAAAAATTTAGAGCACTAAGTGAACGTTTTTTTCTTTTTTAAATTTAATTTTTACTTAGTAAGACTTCCAAATACGTAAAAATTATAATTTTAAAAGTTTAAATAAAAAAAAAGTTTGATGGGTACCAAATCCCCTTAACAAACAACTCACAGTTAGTTTTAGCAATATACTAATTCAAAGGTCAAAAATACTTGTGCAAAGGCTCGGACTATTTTTTCGTTTTTTATTCCATATAAGGTTCACATTCTTATAAGTGCTATAAGTCAAGGCTGTAGCCAGGATTTTTTTTCGGGGGGGGGGGGGGTTAAGGTGGAAGATTTAAGTTGCAGTTTTGCAACCACTCAAAGCAGATTTTTTTCATTTTTGATTTTATCTCATTAAGCAAGAGACTCAAATTCATATTGCATTGATGACCGGTATAATAATTATTCAGGTCATCGATGTAATATGAGTTTAAGTCTCTCGATTTAAAATTATTAATGCAAATACATACAACAATGAAAATATCTTTGAAGACCATGAATTTAAGTCATCTTTTTTAACTGACATCTCAAGAAATTGACAAAGATATTCAGAGACCAGGTTGTAGTTATCAATCTGAAGTACTTCAAATAAATAAAGTCGACTATCCAAACTCTAGAAGAGGTTCGTCCATTCTTTATAACTGGAAATCCGAAATCAAAGAAAGGAAGACATCAAAAATATAAAGATACCCATTAAAAATACATTCGAAAAAGGCCATTAAGAAGGAAATAAAACAATGCCATAAAAAGTCTTAAAGTTTCATTTTCAAATATTACTGTTTACTCATTTTGTTTATATTTTTACAATTGTAATTTTATGATAAGTATTTTTTATATAAACTGATAACTTTTTGTTACATTTAAGCTTGCATTACATCATCTTGCAAAATTAAGTAATTTATTAATTAAAAAGTCCCATTTGTACCGTTAAGTTCAGTTCATGGGCACATATAAAATGTTTCTTTTTTAATTACATGAATTAAAAATTATGATCTTAAAAAATTATGAGTTAAGTTATATTCAGGTGAATTAACTTTTCCATTTAAGTAGAAAGAAAAAAAACTGTAAAAGTGAACCACTGTGCTCCCATCTACAACAGGATACGCCGAGAAGTTTTTGAAAAGTTTTCTACAACTTTTTTGGGGCAAACAGGAATGTCTCGAAATGTGCTTAACAGCTTAACTAACTTTTGCACAACTTCGTTTAGAAGGCATAAAATTAAATAATGATGTTTGCTTACTTCTTTTCATTGTAACGATTGCGAATAATAAATGTTATGATAAATGCTTTCACCAAGCTGAAAAATATCAATCATTGAAAGTTCAGGCTCAGTTCACTTCTTTTCGGAACGCTTCTTTCTAACCAGATTAAAAACAAAAAATAAGTTTTTCTATGTGACGTCATAGTTAACTTTTTTTTTTTATGGTTTTGCAACTTTGGTGGTCGTCATTGCAAGTTTGTTTGTTTTCTTGGATTCAAGAAGGAAAAAAAAGAGAAAAGTAAAGAAGGGGAAGTGGTGAAGCAAGATTTTACACAATTTCGGGGGGGGGGGTTGTCCCGGGGGTCCCCCCCCTCCCTACGGCCCTGCTATAAGTACATATGTTATATGTCAAGTGAAAGGTCTCATCAAGACGAGTTGCCATAACAAAATTCACAAATAATGATTCATTAAAATTTATTATTATTATAATATTAGTTGTAAGATGTTTATTTCAATGACTACTCTTTTAGGAATGTACCAAGCTTTTGTTCGAAGAGGAATGTGAGAAGAAGGAAAAGAAAATCTGAAAATCTGAAAAACTAGATGAAATATATTTATTTTAATGTCCCATGTAACTAATATATATATTTATATGAACTTTTTAAATTCACTTTACAAATGACGTAATTTGACAACGACGTCTTTTCAATTACTACAAATGACGTCTTTTCAAGTAAACTTTTGAAACGTAATTGATTAAAATTTAGTAAATAAAGAGTATTTAAATGAGAATGCTTGCTTTTTTTTCTCTGTGAAAATTTTTTGAAAATATAAGCATATATATATATATACATATATATAAAGAGAGAGAGAGAGAGACATAGAGATCGAGAAATAGAGCGATATATATATATATATATATATATATATACACATATGTTAACACTTTCTTTGATTTAAAACAAAATCATAATTTTCAACGAAATTAGTATCAACACTGGGTGCTAAACTGAGTCAAATGAGAAGGGTCAAATTGCAAAAATATAGACGATCTGAAAGAAATAATTAAATTTTCAGAAAGTATATCATTACTTTTTTTTTTCTGATAACTCGCGGTTGAAATCTCTTTTTTGTAATCTCACTTAATAAATTCGTTTTTCTTTTTGGAAAAATAAAAATAATTTTCTTTCATCAGACAAAATAAAACGTTGAAATTTAATGTAAAATTGGTGCTGCCATCTACATGCAGTTATTGAAACTTATTCTTTTACTTGAGCAAGCATTTAACTTAGCAATGAAATTAAAGGAATTGTTCTCGTTCACGAATACAAATAAACACAAATACAAAATTTTAAGTCCAACAACAGGCTCAAGACCCAATAGGGTTGGTCAAGTAAATATATATATATACACGTATATAGAAATAGAAAATAATTTGCATACAAAAGTTACAGGATCATACACACAATATACAATAATTACAGGATTACACAATACAATATACTTAATACAATACAATATACAAAGTTGAAGCAGCGTTTGACAATCATACTGGAAAAATGCAATACATTATGCAAGCTGACAAATTTTATAAAAACCAACAGTACGCAAACATAAGTAACCAAATATGGTAAAAAAATAACCTAAATTAAATATATACGAAGTACAAAATGTAAGTTACTTACCTAGCCAGTGTAATCCAATTATTGCCCATTTCTGATCCCCCAGAGGATATCTGTTTCTTAAAACTTTTTACGCTCTCTGAATTTACAACATTTGCTGGCAAAATCATTCCAATCATTGATAATCCTATTGTAAAAATAGTGTTTTCGTCCTTTCCTATTAAATTGAGGTTTGAACAATTTGCACCCATTTCCTAGCGTCCTATTGTCAGTTTCAAATTCTAATCAATCTAAATATAAATCAATCTAAATTATCAATCTAAATATGCTTAAAAGTTTTGAAGTGGGTGTTTAAGAACCATCTACTATAACTTTATAAATTTATTAAACTTTCAAATTCAAACAATTGTTTAATCTTTGGATGTGCAAATTTTAACATCTGGTGTAGGCGCTACTTACCTAGCCAGTGTAATCCAATTATTGCCCATTGATGATCCCCCATTACAAGTCTATAACCAAAGGCAAACACGTAATAAGTTATTGAAATATTTATTTTAAGACTGAGAAACTGGTTTTAAATCTATATTTTTTCTTAGTCTCTAGTTCATGCAGCTTTTCTTTTTAAATTCTCGATATTAATGTTGATTTTGTATAAATGTGGGTGGAGGGGATGGGAATAGCTGTGAATGTTGATGTCGGGATAATATGCGAAGACCTAATAAACCAACTTGCCGTTATCCATTCGCCCTGAAACAGTACTTAGCCGATCATTGAATAAGATATTTCCAGTGGCCAAAATTGGTTTTAATAAATAAATAATAAAATTGTTTTAATCAGAATAAATAAAAGATATTTGAATGTCAGAGCATAAATTCACATTCATTTTTAATGAATAAATTTTAAAAGTAGTTTACCGTATATTTTGCTGATAGAGATGTTTTGAATATTTAAAATTAGATGCCAACACCAAGCACACGCTGGCAACAGAAACGGCACTTTGTTAATGAATATAAAAAATGGCAATGCATATAAAGGATTAATATTAAAAACCTTTTTATGGGTTATATTATTTTAGAGTTTTTTTTTTTTTTTCAGTAATTTCCTTTCAGATAAAGTGTCCGAAGCTTTGCGAAGAAAGACATATTAATTAACGAGTTAGTTGGTACATTTTCCCCAACAAGGAGAAAGCCTAGATTTAGAAAATTATTTTCGGCAAATTGTTTTTCTATTTTTATAAATTGGGATTTCAATACCTTCCAATAAAATAGAATTTTACAAATTTAAATAATTCTGAGGAAAGGTTCCTGTATTTTATAACTATGTACCTTGACCTACTATATAATTCCAATGATTGACTTAAAGGATAAGAACTCAACAAAACATTAAAAAAAAAAAAACCCGTAAATTTGAGTTACCCCGGTTAATGCGATGCTCAAATACAAAGCTCATAATATGTCGGCACAAATTGGGCTTTGTTTTTGAAATCTTATAAGCTGGACTTACAAATTAGACGCTATCGCTTCAAAACAATGAATCGGTAATTTCTTAAATAATTTTGAATACCAATATCACAAGATTAATTTTAATTTTTTCTCTGATAACTTTTTCCAGGTTTTTTTAAATTTTTTAATTTTTTATTATTTTTTTTTTAATTTTTATTCTTAAATTAATAAAAAAATCTGTTATCAAACAAACCGAAAGAAATTAAAATTATTTTAATAATTTTCGGTTTTTTTTCCAGTGTAGAGTACTGCATCCAAATGCATAATATATATATATATATACGTGTTTTATGCTTTTGAAATAATTATCCGTAAGACAAGTAATCGAAAAACTATCCATTAAAAACAAAAATTCCTATTTCATCCCCCCCAGAAAAAGAAACACCACTAACACTTTCTGAGCATTATGCACATTTAATTATCAATCAAGTATCAATATTAAACCTAAACTTAAGTCATTAATTGAATTATAAAGTTCTGCTAGTTGTGAAATAAACAATATCCTCAAAATACAAGGCGATTTTTTCTTAACTTTAAAAGAGTTGTAAAAAGATGCCGGAGAAGTTTAAGTTAATTCTTTTTTCTTATGTCCTACCTACAGTTTCTCCTTCCTTTGCGTACATAAGATCAAATTTAAGACCATTCTGGTCAGTCAATTTTTTTTTTTTTTTAAATCTTTTTTGGAAGTTGAATTTTTACTTATTATAATCTTTTATAACAATTTACTCTATTTGAAATCAAACAAATAAACTTTATTTGAATTAGCTCTGCTGGAAGTAAGTTTTTTTTTTATTTGAAAATGGACTTTAAAAAATGGACTCTCACTTTTTTTGAAATTGAAACTTTGAAAGCTATTTCATACAGAAATATTATAATTTTAATCCTAAATCTTAGGAAATGATACGCTTTTTTAGTATGGGGCCGTTCAAATATTAAGTAAGCACCTAGGAGGGGGGGGGGGGAGGGGGTTAGCGATTTGCTTATTTTTGCTGACAAGGGGGTATGAGTGATGCTTACGTAAGCATTTGATAATCCCTTTATTTCTAAAAAAAAATTGAAACTTACAAAAAATTTCACTTTTGTACACCGAGTTCTAGGATAGGCGACTTTCCATTCAAATCGATCTAAGGGATTTAAACTTACGTCACATAAGAGTGACGTACTCTGCCTTCAGCCAATTACAATCAAACATTGACGATGCAAAATACTGCAGTTTCAAAATGAATAAAGGGGATTTCCCTCTTTTGGGTGTTTGGAGACGTGAATCCTACATTAAACCTAACTTATGTGACAGACAATTTTTGTTTTTGTTTCGCTTGGCGACTGGCGGGCGCCTAAGATGGAACAGTAGTTGGTTTAAGGTTCAAGATTCCGAATTGAGTTGTGTTTTGAACAAGTTTCTTTCTTCATTTTTTTCCCATTTAAGGCGAGTTAAAGTTCATTATTTGCATTGAATAATAACTTTTTTTTAGATTATTAACGTTACAAAAAAAAAAGAAAAAAAATCAGGAGCAGGGGGGGGGGGGGTTACCGTATGCTTACGTAATTATAGAGGGGGGGTATGCGATTTGCTTATTTTTGCTGACAAGGGGGAGGGGGGTCAAAAATTACCAAAAACATGCTTACGTAATATTTGAACGACCCCTATATTTAACTAAAATTACGGTTTTGAAAGTAATTTGCTGAGTGGAGTTCAATTGAAAGTATGATTTATGATCTACCTTATCGTCATCAGAATGGAAAAGTGCTCAGCCCACTTTTGGTGTCAAACCTCTTTCCTGTAAATTTGGAAACAGGAAGACCCAACGGTTTCGTTTGTGTATTAGGTTTGCTGTATCCTCTTTAGAGAAAAAGATAGATATAGAGAAAACAATTTTAACTGAAGGGACTTATGTTGGATG
Source organism: Linyphia triangularis (assembly GCA_963978545.1). NCBI lineage: Eukaryota > Metazoa > Arthropoda > Arachnida > Araneae > Linyphiidae > Linyphia > Linyphia triangularis. The sequence goes on along the minus strand of OZ021723.1, from coordinate 7,943,579 downwards.
TATTTTAGTATAGTGCCTAAAGAAGAATTACAACGATTTCTTAGAATAAATAAACAGCAAGGCATTTAAGTTTCTACTTTAGGATAATTTTAAAGTTTATGTTCTTTATGTTTTAAATTTTAATTTTATAAATAGTCTAACTACATGTTTTAAGGAAGTCTGAACCTCAAAAAAAAAAAAAAAAAAAAAAAAAAAAATAGTATATATATATATATATATATATATATATATATATATATATATATATATATATATATATATATATATATATATATATATATATATATATATATATATATATATATATATATATATATATATATATATATATATATATATATATATATATATATATATATATATATTATTGGAAAATATGATGCAAATAGTTTTAAATAAAAGGGCATACGAATTTTGTTTTTATCATTTGTAGAACTTGAAATATTTGAGTTTGTGTTATATGACAACCGTATCTCAGACACGCGGTCTTGAAACTTTGAAACCGTTTTTCTCGTTGATGACTTTTTGTCCCTTTTTTTTTAGTTTAAATTGATATAACTTAAAAACTACTTGTTATGAGTCGATAAAACTTTCCACAATTATTTTTTATATATATTTCTTTGATTTACATTCAGGAATTATGTATTTTGATGTAACTTTTTTGAAAAAAGTTTTTGGAGCTTTATAAACTATGAATTTTAATACAGTTTTTGCACAAAATATTAGTTTAATTTTTAATTACTTTATTGAAAAATCACGATGGACAATATTTTATATGAATTATAAGAAGTTATTTAATGCAAGAATGAAGTGACTTTTTAATTAAAAGAAAGTGTAATTTTAAAATTTAAAATACTTCTCTAAGTTTCAAAGAATCATACATTAGTGCTTAAAAAATTTCAGAAAAATAATTCTAGCAATTAAGATTTTAGAATTTTAAGTCCCAGACCCCCTTAAAAAAAAGTTTTATAGTTAAAAAAAAAAAAAAAAAAAAAAAAAGTAATATAAGAGTTACTCTCGTCACTGACTCACTCACTGAATATGTAAAGCTGTAAGATAGCGCATTGCTTATAGACTGAGAGGCGACTGCAATTTTTGGATCCCATCGAACATCATTCTGAATTTTTTATAGAAATTGGAGAAAAGTGAGTAGATTGCGAATCCTCTGGTCTGCCGTGGCAAAAATGGCCGAAACTGGTCAAAAATTGACTTTTAATAAGTTGAACTAAATCCAATTGCCAAATGCGCCATAACTTGCCAAATAATGAGCATTTGTTTTTTATTTAGTAACCCTCACTCTTTAATTTTCAATTAAGAAGGTTGCAGACGATTCGGATGTGTGGCTATGGCTTACTTGCATCTTTCACAAATGAGCCAAATTGGCAATAAACATTACGTGACTGATGACGTAACTGATGTCGCTAATTTGGCTTACTTTTAAAAGATACAATTTTTTCGAGCCAGAGATCAGAAATCGTTTGCGCTTTTTCTCATTGAAAATCAAAATGCAGTGGGTTGTCAGACGAAAAAGTTTGTTCTCTTTTTGGCAAGTCATGACATATTTGGCAATCGGATTTTGGTTCAACTCATTCCAAATCGATTTTGGAACAGTTTCGGCCATTTTTGCCACGGCAGACCAGTGGATTCGCGTAATCTACTCACTTTTCTCCAATTTCCATAAAAAATTCGGAATGATGTTCGATGGGGTCCAAAAACTGCAGTCGCCTCTCGGACTATTATTATAATTAAAGTTTGTTGTGGTTCCAGTCCGTAGGCACTGTACCACGAATCTCATAGGAAAGGGCGATAAATTCAGTGGTATCTCTAAATGGTTAAATAATAATAATAATAATAATAATAATAATAATAGTAGTAATTGTAGTAGTAGTAGTAGTAATAGTAATAATAATAATAATAATAATAATGATAATGAAAATAATAATGATGATGATGATGATGATGATGATGATGATGATGATGATGATGATGATGATAATGATGATAATAATAATAATAATAATAATAATAATAATAATAATAATAGCAATTGTAGTAGTAGTAGTAGTAATAGTAATAATAATAATAATAATAATAATAATAATAATAATAATAATAATAATAGTAGTAATTGTAGTAGTAGTAGTAGTAGTAATAGTAATAATAATAATAATAATAATAATAATAATAATAGTAGTAATTGTAGTAGTAGTAGTAGTAATAGTAATAATAATAATAATAATAATAATAATAATAATAATAATGATAATGAAACTAATGATGATGATGATGATGATGATAATGATAATGATGATGATAATAATAATAATAATAATAATAATAATAATAATAATAATAATAATAATAATAATAATAGTAGTAGTAATTGTAGTAGTAGTAGTAGTAGTAATAGTAATAATAATAATAATAATAATAATAATAATAATAATAATAATAGTAGTAATTGTAGTAGTAGTAGTAGTAATAGTAATAATAATAATAATAATAATGATAATGAAACTAATGATGATGATGATGATAATGATAATGATGATAATAATAATAATAATAATAATAATAATAATAATAATAATAATAATAATAATAATAATAATAATAATAATAATAATAATAGTAGTAATTGTAGTAGTAGTAGTAGTAATAGTAATAATAATAATAATAATAATAATAATAATAATAATGATAATGATAATAATAATGATAATGATAATGATAATAATAATAATAATGATGATGATGATGATGATGACGATAATGATAATGATGATGATAATAATAATAATAATAATAATAATAAAAAAAATAAAAAAAATGGACGGATGGGACAGAATAGGACTGACAATAAAAACAAAAATAACATGGAAGAAAAAGTACTACGCGCTCACAAGTATATGCGATACAACTGAATCAGATCAATCCAAAATATTGATGAGATACAATAAAGGAAAGAAGAGGAGGAAGAGGCTACTGAAAACTAAGTACATCTGTTTGCAAGAATTACATCACATGGATAAAAACAGCATAAGACCGAATATTGGAATCCTCTTCGAGAATATCTTAATCTACATACTTATTACTGATGAAAGAAGGTTTAATGGATTTTTAAAGAAAGAAATGCTTAGCTCTCGGCCAGGTGGTGAGCAACAATAGTAATTTGGAGATCTCTGTGAATAAGATCGTCTCTCGTAAGTATGGAAGCATTCACCATGGTCCTGAGGATTTTATTTTGAAGTTTTAGGGTATGAGCACAACACCTCTTATATAAGAAAGCCTCTGCATGGGCACTGCTACCACTTTTAAATGTGACGTCATTAAGGTAGGCATAACTTGGACAACGAATATCTTCCATACTGGATTACCATTTAGAAGAAGTGAAGAAGATATTTTTTCGATTTGACGAGGTATGGTTTGGCGACGATTTACTTGCTTGTGATTCGTCGAGATATGGTCTGGCGACGTTTTACGTGCTTGGGATTTGTCAAGATCTATTTTGGCGCATAACTATGGCGTACGACGGACGATAACAAAAATAAACTTCGCCATTTTGTTTACCGAACTCATCAAGTCTGTTGCATTTTCAGTTTCAAACACGTCAAGTTTGCTGAGTTTTCTGTTCTAAAATCGTAAAGACTGCTGTATTAAAAATGCCATAAATTTTATTAAAATGCTATTTCGATGCTCTGTGTTAAACTGCAAAACAAATTGTAAAAATGGGCCAAGATCTTCAGTTTTTAAATTTCTCAAAAGACATGAACTTTAAAGTAGATGGGTGTCTGCAGTCTGGAGAAAAGATTTCGTAGTTACTTTTAGTTCAAGGGTAAGTACAATTTATTGATTTTTAATTAAATCAATTACAGCTATTTCAAATTATTATTTTCTCACTCAACAATTTTAAAAGAATTTAAATTAATTTATTTTCGTTATAGGAGCCATAGTGACATGATTTTAACTCGTTAATTTCTATTTGTAAATAAATCTTTTTTGTTTAATTTTTTTTTTAAAAAGATTCAAAAATAAAAGTAAAGCAACTTAATTTTATAAAAATCGCTATGACTTGAATGTAACTTATCGTAATTTGAATATGTATATTTAAGTTTTTTCAATTAAATTTGTTGCACTTTTTATTTTAGACCATAAAAACAATGTGTTGCATTAAACCAGTTGTATTTTATTTTGTACTAATATCTCTTTGTATTTCGCATACTAGGTTTGTGAATTTGTGAGCGTCATTTTTCTAAGGATGCAATCAAAGAGATAAAGGTGATGGATTCTTCATCTGGTTAAATGAAGACACTACCACTTTCCTTTCCAAAGCAACTAATGGACCGGCTCCTTCTATTTTTGAAGGCTATCCTATAGAGGTCGGAAATATCGATCAAAATAAATATCGATACTCTATCGTTGCATAGAAAAATATATCAATAAAATATCGATATATCGATACATGTTTTTTTCTTCAATTTTGCCAAAAATGAAGTGCTTCGGGGCAAATTTCTACTTTTCATGAATTAATGCAAAAATTGTTTTAACAAATAAATTATAAAAATTGTTTTAATAAATAAATTATATTATCAATCAGAATAAATAAAATGCATTTGGATTTCAATGCATAAATTCGTATTTATTTTAAAAGAAAAAATTTTGAAAAAAAGTTTATAACATATTTTGTTGATAGAGATGTTTTTATTATTGAAAATTAGAAGAAAATTCCAGGTACACGCTGGCAACAGAAATGGCGCTACGTTAATGACTACTTATCTTTCCATTACATTATGTTTTCTTTTTGGTTAGGGTGCCATTTTAACTGTTTCTCAGCCAAGTTCAAACTTTTGTTTTGAAGTTTTTGAAAAGGGAATAAAGAAAATCGAAAAAACACATGAAACTACAAAACGATAATTAAAAACTAAAAATGTTTGAAAATATCGATATACCGGTGACTTGTATCGTAATTTTTAACAAAAATATCGATACAAAAAATCGTCGTATCGATATATCGCCGACCTCTACTATCCTAACTACATATGTCTAAAGTAACGGTATCAAGATCAAGTACTGCAGAAAAGAGGGCAATTTAATTTATTAATGATTTTTAACAAAAATATCGATAAAAATATCGTCGTATCGATATATCGCCGACCTCTACTATCCTAACTACATATGTCTAAAGTAACGGTATCAAGATCAAGTACTGCAGAAAAGATGGCAATTTAATTTATTAATGATTTTTAACAAAAATATCGATAAAAATATCGTCGTATCGATATATCGCCGACCTCTACTATCCTAACTACATATGTCTAAAGTAACGGTATCAAGATCAAGTACTGCAGAAAAGATGGCAATTTTATTTATTAATGATTTTTAACAAAAATATCGATAAAAATATCGTCGTATCGATATATCGCCGACCTCTACTATCCTAACTACATATGTCTAAAGTAACGGTATCAAGATCAAATACCGCAGAAAAGATGGCAATTTAATTTATTAATGATTTTTAACAAAAATATCGATACAAATATCGTTGTATCGATATATCGCCGACCTCTACTATCCTAACTACATATGTCTAAAGTAACGGTATCAAGATCAAGTACCGCAGAAAAGATGGCAATTTAATTTATTAATGGGTTTTTAACAAAAATATCGATAAAAATATCGTCGTATCGATATATCGCCGACCTCTACTATCCTAACTACATATGTCTAAAGTAACGGTATCAAGATCAAGTACCGCAGAAAAGATGGCAATTTAATTTATTAATGATTTTTAACAAAAATATCGATAAAAATATCGTCGCATCGATATATCGCCGACCTCTACTATCCTAACTACATATGTCTAAAGTAACGGTATCAAGATCAAGTACCGCAGAAAAGATGGCAATTTAATTTATTAATGATTTTTAACAAAAATATCGATAAAAATATCGTCGTATCGATATATCGCCGATCTCTACTATCCTAACTACATATGTCTAAAGTAACGGTATCAAGATCAAGTACCGCAGAAAAGATGGCAATTTAATTTATTAATGATTTTTAACAAAAATATCGATAAAAATATCGTCGTATCGATATATCGCCGACCTCTACTATCCTAACTACATATGTCTAAAGTAACGGTATCAAGATCAAGTACTGCAGAAAAGATGGCAATTTAATTTATTAATGATTTTTAACAAAAATATCGATAAAAATATCGTCGTATCGATATATCGCCGACCTCTACTATCCTAACTACATATGTCTAAAGTAACGGTATCAAGATCAAGTACTGCAGAAAAGATGGCAATTTAATTTATTAATGATTTTTAACAAAAATATCGATAAAAATATCGTCGTATCGATATATCGCCGACCTCTACTATCCTAACTACATATGTCTAAAGTAACGGTATCAAGATCAAGTACTGCAGAAAAGATGGCAATTTTATTTATTAATGATTTTTAACAAAAATATCGATAAAAATATCGTCGTATCGATATATCGCCGACCTCTACTATCCTAACTACATATGTCTAAAGTAACGATATCAAGATCAAGTACTGCAGAAAAGATGGCAATTTTATTTATTAATGATTTTTAACAAAAATATCGATAAAAATATCGTCGTATCGATATATCGCCGACCTCTACTATCCTAACTACATATGTCTAAAGTAACGGTATCAAGATCAAGTACTGCAGAAAAGATGGCAATTTTATTTATTAATGATTTTTAACAAAAATATCGATAAAAATATCGTCGTATCGATATATCGCCGACCTCTACTATCCTAACTACATATGTCTAAAGTAACGGTATCAAGATCAAGTACTGCAGAAAAGATGGCAATTTTATTTATTAATGATTTTTAACAAAAATATCGATAAAAATATCGTCGTATCGATATATCGCCGACCTCTACTATCCTAACTACATATGTCTAAAGTAACGGTATCAAGATCAAGTACCGCAGAAAAGATGGCAATTTAATTTATTAATGATTTTTAACAAAAATATCGATAAAAATATCGTCGTATCGATATATCGCCGACCTCTACTATCCTAACTACATATGTCTAAAGTAACGGTATCAAGATCAAGTACTGCAGAAAAGATGGCAATTTAATTTATTAATGATTTTTAACAAAAATATCGATAAAAATATCGTCGTATCGATATATCGCCGACCTCTACTATCCTAACTACATATGTCTAAAGTAACGGTATCAAGATCAAGTACCGCAGAAAAGATGGCAATTTAATTTATTAATGATTTTTAACAAAAATATCGATAAAAATATCGTCGTATCGATATATCGCCGACCTCTACTATCCTAACTACATATGTCTAAAGTAACGGTATCAAGATCAAGTACCGCAGAAAAGATGGCAATTTAATTTATTAATGATTTTTAACAAAAATATCGTCGTATCGATATATCGCCGACCTCTACTATCCTAACTACATATGTCTAAAGTAACGGTATCAAGATCAAGTACCGCAGAAAAGATGGCAATTTAATTTATTAATGATTTTTAACAAAAATATCGATAAAAATATCGTCGTATCGATATATCGCCGACCTCTACTATCCTAACTACATATGTCTAAAGTAACGGTTTCAAGATCAAGTACCGCAGAAAAGATGGCAATTTAATTTATTAATGATTTTTAACAAAAATATCGATAAAAATATCGTCGTATCGATATATCGCCGACCTCTACTATCCTAACTACATATGTCTAAAGTAACGGTATCAAGATCAAGTACTGCAGAAAAGATGGCAATTTAATTTATTAATGATTTTTAACAAAAATATCGATAAAAATATCGTCGTATCGATATATCGCCGACCTCTACTATCCTAACTACATATGTCTAAAGTAACGGTATCAAGATCAAGTACTGCAGAAAAGATGGCAATTTAATTTATTAATGATTTTTAACAAAAATATCGATAAAAATATCGTCGTATCGATATATCGCCGACCTCTACTATCCTAACTACATATGTCTAAAGTAACGGTATCAAGATCAAGTACTGCAGAAAAGATGGCAATTTTATTTATTAATGATTTTTTTAACAAAAATATCGATAAAAATATCGTCGTATCGATATATCGCCGACCTCTACTATCCTAACTACATATGTCTAAAGTAACGGTATCAAGATCAAGTACCGCAGAAAAGATGGCAATTTAATTTATTAATGATTTTTAATAAAAATATCGATAAAAATATCGTCGTATCGATATATCGCCGACCTCTACTATCCTAATTACATATGTCTAAAGTAACGGTATCAAGATCAAGTACCGCAGAAAAGATGGCAATTTAATTTATTAATGATTTTTAACAAAAATATCGATAAAAATATCGTCGTATCGATATATCGCCGACCTCTACTATCCTAACTACATATGTCTAAAGTAACGGTATCAAGATCAAGTACTGCAGAAAAGATGGCAATTTTATTTATTAATGATTTTTTTAACAAAAATATCGATAAAAATATCGTCGTATCGATATATCGCCGACCTCTACTATCCTAACTACATATGTCTAAAGTAACGGTATCAAGATCAAGTACCGCAGAAAAGATGGCAATTTAATTTATTAATGATTTTTAATAAAAATATCGATAAAAATATCGTCGTATCGATATATCGCCGACCTCTACTATCCTAATTACATATGTCTAAAGTAACGGTATCAAGATCAAGTACCGCAGAAAAGATGGCAATTTAATTTATTAATGATTTTTAACAAAAATATCGATAAAAATATCGTCGTATCGATATATCGCCGACCTCTACTATCCTAACTACATATGTCTAAAGTAACGGTATCAAGATCAAGTACTGCAGAAAAGATGGCAGTAGCGAATGAACAAAATATCAGCAAAGCTATCCAGCGAACTCTAAAGGATTTAAATGTGTCATTCACTGATTTAAAAGAATTTGATCAGTTTAAAAAAAGACGATTTATCTTGTTTAAATTGTACTGATCTTACAGTCTTGTACTGATTTTACAGATTTTGTTGCCTCAGTTAATGTATTACCATTGCTAACTTACATTGCTGGTTATTGTGAAATTAAGCAAATGCTCTAGCTGTAAAAAAAATGTTGAAATTTGACAACATCGATGATGCTTTTGATATTCTTGACAATGATGATTTGGTTATATTTTGAAAATGAATAAAGGTGTTTATGCTATTCAAAACTTGAGGTTTTGAATGTTATTTTGTATTTATATGCTGTAATTCAAAATTTCTGTAAAATATGAAAAGTTGTTTTTAGAATTTTTAATGATCAGCGATTACTTTCAAAAAGTTTAACTTTAGATATCATTATAGGTAAAGAAATATATAAAATTTCACATATTTTTAAAGAACATAATATTAAACTTATTGTAGAAAGTATTCTAAGGCATGCTGCAAACACATTTCTAAATAATAATTGTTTGCAACAAAATGAGAATCTTTAAAAAATTGTTCAAGCAAAAGAATGTGGAAAATAATAAAAAAAAAACTTCAAACATTAAAGTAAATTGAAGTTATTAAATAGCAACAGTAAACTATTTTGCATTAAAATGGTTCATTCAATAATAATAACTATGATTTGTGAACAAAATAAAAATTATTTATTTATATTTGCTGTTCTTTTACGGAATAAAATTCAAGATAATAATTGAACATAGCTTTACGGAATAAAATTCAAGATAATAATTGAACATACCTTTACGGAATAAAATTCAAGATAATAATTGAACATACCTTTACGGAATAAAATTCAAGATAATAATGCAACATACCTTTACGGAATAAAATTCAAGATAATAATTCAACATAGCTTTACGGAATAAAATTCAAGATAATAATTGAACATACCTTTACGGAATAAAATTCAAGATAATAATGCAACATAGCTTTACGGAATAAAATTCAAGATAATAATTGAACATACCTTTACGGAATAAAATTCAAGATAATAATGCAACATACCTTTACGGAATAAAATTCAAGATAATAATTCAACATAGCTTTACGGAATAAAATTCAAGATAATAATTGAACATACCTTTACGGAATAAAATTCAAGATAATAATTCAACATAGCTTTACGGAATAAAATTCAAGATAATAATTGAACATACCTTTACGGAATAAAATTCAAGATAATAATTCAACATACCACTCCTATGCTACCAATGAAAAGGATGGTTGCCTATTCTAGTGACGTCACTCAGTGCGTAGGTTTTCTTATATAGGAGGTATTGATCAACATCGCCTACATTTTCCATTTCAATTTAGAGTATATTTTAAAAGTAATTTTAATGGTCAGTTAACCCTCGGTTAGGCACGGGACCCTTTGTCACGTGATTAGTCGCGTGGGGGACAAATGTCCCCAAAATTCAAATTTTACGCTTGCATTCAATTCGTGACCACAAATCAAATTAAGTGGGTATTTTAATTAAAACCACAACATCATTGAACAGAATAAAGTAAAAATTAAAAAATATTTTTAAAATAACTTAAACTAAAACTGTAAGATGTTTGATCATGGGGTGCCATCTATTGAGAAATTGATTTTGTGGAGCACATTTGTCAACCACGTGACTAACCCTATTAAAAAAATAATTGCCATGTTACAGCGTTGCAGAGTCAGTCAGTGATCTTCTTAACTCTAATAGTAAAAATATTGATAATTTTTACATAGGAAATGTTTTTTTTTTTTTTAATTTTAAGTAGCCATTAAAATTATTATATAAATATTTTATAAGAGTTACACCCATCAGTTTGAGTTGTGTAGTAACTAACCCTATTAAAAAAAATAATTGCCATGTTACAGCGTTACAGAGTCAGTCAGTGATCTTCTTAACTCTAATAGTAAAAATATTGATAATTTTTACATAGGAAATGTTTTTTTTTTAATTTTAAGTAGCCATTAAAATGATTATATAAATATTTTATAAGAGTTACACCCATCAGTTTGACTTGTGTAGTAACTAACCCTATTAAAAAAAATAATTGCCATGTTACAGAGTTACAGAGTCAGTCAGTGATCTTCTCAACTCTAATAGTAAAAATATTGATAATTTTTACATAGGAAATGTTTTTTTTTTTAATTTTAAGTAGCCATTAAAATTATTATATAAATATTTTATAAGAGTTACGCCCATCAGTTTGAGTTGTGTAGCCCCTACTTTAGTACGACTTCCTGCTTAGACTTCACCACTTTTCATGTTCTTTGCTCTGGCTAGGTCTCAACCTCTTATTTTCTTCTACTTTCTTCCATTGAAGGACGCTCCATCTATGAGGAAGTTGTAATAGCCAACCTCTCTCTCTCTCAGGCAACCACTATACATTTATTTATGTTCTAAGATCTTGAGTTATGTGGCAACAGGAAAAAAGACAAGTGATTTCTTTTAATTTTTTAGAATACATACTTTGCCTTAAAAAAACTGAGAGAAGATAAACTTTTATTTTATTTTAAGATGTTTTAATTACCGTTTACAGAGTCAGAAGTGTGTTACTATAAGAGTTATAAAGCAATATGATGGCGCTAGCAGAGTGTAAATTTTATTTGCACAAAATTACGTAATTGAAATTTCAACACACACGGTATGAGTAAAACAAGTTTCTCATTTGTCTTTTTTTTTTTTTAAATAAATCAATAACCATATTAGTATATATTGGAAAATTATCAATCTTTGGCTTTAGTATAACGGTTACTCTCTGACGACGTCGTTATATTGATATAATGCTTTTTCCAGATTGCATTTTTCATTTCGATACTTTAGTAACGTTTCTAATATAACTTCTAATGTTATCGTGCTGCATTAGCGCCGATACTTATTTGGTTTGTTTAATTTCTGCATTAGAGTCAGCATGTTTCACTTGATTTTCACTTTGAAATTTAGCTTAACTTTCCAAGAGAAATTTTATCTCATAATGTAGTTTCTTCAGAAGTTTCGTAATAACGTAAGTATTAGTGAATATTGAATCATAAAGTAACTAAATATGTTGTAATAATAATATAACACATAACAACAAAGTTTTTAATATAAATCTTTTATATTTCATTTCCAATTTTTATATTCATTGACATAACGCCGTTTTTATTGCCAGCGTGTGCTTGGTATTTGCATCCAATTATATATATCAAAAACATTTCTATCACCGAAATGTGCGGAAAATTAATTTTCAAAATGTCTTCATTAAAAATTAATGTGAATTAATGCACTCGCATCGAAATTTCTTTGATTTTTTCTGATTCAAACAACTTTATTATTTATTTATTAAAAAAAAATTTGGAAACAGAAAATAGTTTCAACAATAATCGGTTCAATGCTATTTTAACGCGATCGGAGGACGCAAGTTGGTTTATTAGTATTCCGTAAAAGCGATCAAGCATCGAAATTTCTTTAATTTATTCTAATTAAAACAACTTTATTATTTATTTATTAAAAAAAAATTTTGGCAACAGAAAAGAGTTCAACAATGATCGGTTCAATGTTATTTTAACGCGATTGGAGGACGCAAGTTGGTTTATTAGTATTCCGTAAAAACGATCAAGCATCGAAATTTCTTTAATTTATTCTAATTAAAACAACTTTATTATTTATTTATTAAAAAAAAATTTTGGCAACAGAAAAGAGTTCAACAATGATCGGTTCAATGTTATTTTAACGCGATTGGAGGACGCAAGTTGGTTTATTAGTATTCCGTAAAAGCGATCAAGCATCGAAATTTCTTTAATTTATTCTAATTAAAACAACTTTATTATTTATTTAATAAAAAAAAATTTTGGCAACAGAAAAGAGTTCAACAATGATCGGTTCAATGTTATTTTAACGCGATTGGAGGACGCAAGTTGGTTTATTAGTATTCCTTAAAAGCGATCTTTTAGTGGCAGTTACAACCCCAAAATTTGATAGAATGCATTGTCATCGACATAGAATGTATCTGTCACGTTTCAGCCCGATTGGATGATGGCAAGGAAGTTAATTAGGCGTCCGCAGATTCGACCCCCATCGACACACATACACACAAAATCGAAGTTAATATAAAGGCTTTAAAAGTTGATGCCAATTTAAAATTATCTTTCAACCTTCTAGTCTGTTTGCTACTTTAACACAATGAGCCCGCAGTAAATTCTTAAGGAAATTCCCTTCTGTCCAAACTAGAGATCGGCGATATATCGATACGACGATATTTTTATCGATATTTCTAAAAAATTATCGATATTAAAAATATCGATAAAAGTCACCGATATATCGATTTTTTTAAATATTTTTAGTTTTTTTATGATCTTTTTGTAGTTCCATGTGTTTTTTCGATTTTCTTTAATCCCGTTTTTCAAAAACTTCAAAACTAAAGTATGAACTTGGCTGAGAGACAGTTAAAACGGCACCAATATTTAATATTTTGCCATACACTTAAAAGCTATTAAAAATTATCTATTTTTTTCTAAAATCACTGCACCAATTAAGCAAAAATATATATATATATTTTTTTTGCAATAGATCCATTTCTGTTGAAAAAGTAGTCCCCTTACAAAAAAGTAATCATGAAAAGTAGAAATTGATCCCCAAAAAACTTTGTTTCTGGCAAATTTAAAAATCAAATAAAAAAAATCATGTATCGATATTTTAACGATATTTATTTCTATGCAACGATATAATATCGATATTTATTTTGATCGATATTTCTGACCTCTAGTCCACAAGCAGTAGTGCGTTTCTACCGCAATACCATCGCATCACTGCTAACAGATTTAAATTTACTCGATACAGTTAAGTAAATATATTAGGGCCATTGTTTCTTATCGCAGGAGAAGATATTTACGCTTAATATGAAATGCTTATAGGCATTCATTCCACACGTTTAGACAACGTTGCCAGACCTCTGGCTTAAAATTCTTAGGTAGGTAATTTTTCACAAGGGCATTTTGGATATAGTTATATTTAATAATATTTGTATCTATTGAAATATCAATAGTACTTCAAAAACTAATACTTCCTGCCCTTTAAAAAGTACTATGAAAGGCACTATGTCAAATTGTAGGTGTGGGAAAAACCACGGCGTACTGTCAGCCACCGATGACTGACGCGGCACTCAACGTGTTAATGATACTATCCTGTAACAAATAAAAATTAAATAAATTTTCAGTAATTGCTTAAAACAATGTGTCACAATGTATTATGACATTTATTTCATAGATTCCAAGGGGTTTTGCAATGGGCAAAATCTACACATCCCCTTCAATTATTTGTGTATGTTACACACTTTTCCAAATCAAGGAGGCGGGTTTTTCTCACGCTTCACGTTAACCAATATCTGTTTGTTAGGGAAATTCACCAATGTAGGACTCAAAGCAAATGAGAGGGCTTTTGGTCGGGGGGGGGGGAGCGGTCCCTGTTGGGGGGGGGGGGGGGGGCAAAGCACGGGTCAAGGATGGAGAAAAAAGAGGAGATGGAATTGAGCAGGATGGTTGCGGGATGCAAAGGTGGACCAACGAAGACAAACCAAAAGACGGAAGAGACGGGAGAAAGGATCGGAGATAACTCTGATGCAGTCCGCTGACTAGCCGATATACGCCCCTGACAGAGGTACCCTTAGCCCAGACAGCAAACTGCGAGTCTTTTACACTCTCCTTACCTACCCTCGGCCAGATATATTTACATTTTATTAGGATTTCAACCGGCTTTGTGCTTGGTTTGGAGGAAGTTAGATAACTCTTTAATTGTATGCTTAACTTACTTGTTTATTTCATAATGCTTTGAGTTGTATAAATAAATGAATGCGTTATCTATCAGGCATATCTCTGTGTTTTTTTTTGCAATTTGTATGCATTTCCATTGTACTACACTATAAGATCTAATAGGCCCATAGGCTTTACGGCACAATGTAATTTTTTTTAGTTTTGTATCATATTTTACATTGTCAGCCACCGATGGCTCAACGTGTTAATTAATGATATGAGGTATTTATAAGACGAGCAGTGCTATAAGTATGGGTAGACGCGGGGTGACGCGTCTCCCGACTTCTCAAGAAAATACCCATCTGTCCCCTCACTTCTAAATTCACTGAAATCCATCCCCCCACTTTTAAAAACACTCAATCTGTCTAAAACACTACCAAAGAAAAATAACATTAAACTTTAAATGTAGTGACACTGTTAAAAAATGATTTAAAGTTTTCAAATGTTAAAAAAAAAGAAAGAACTATTTATGGTATATGTATATCATACTATTATTAAAATGTATCATACTACTTTGTATTAAAAAATAAGCATTTTTATTAACAAATACTGTTACTCTTGGTCAACTTTTTACTTTGGAGGAAACCTTCTTTAAAGTTCAATTTCTATTCTGGTTTCATAAAAAGACAAGCCATTAAAAAAAAAAAAAAAATATTTTAGAGTTCTCAATTAGTTTAATTTCATGAAAGTATGCACATTTAGAAACACTATTTAAATCTAAATAAACAGTTATGTAATATAGTGTTGAATTATTACCTCACTTTATCTTTTTCTTCCAAGTAAAAAAAGCTAATTCGCAAATTATTCATTAAAACAACAACAAAATTTGTAAATTATAAAATTTATCGTTGTGTGTGTGGGGGGGGGGGGGGAGGGAGCACTTGTCATCAACTTTTGGGCATCCCCCCCCCACTATTTTCGTCCATACTTCTACCACAGAGGACGAGGTAGTTAGAAAATGACGAAAACTTAAAATACTCCATTTTTGTTTAGGACGAATGAAGGTGGCCGTAGTTTAACCCTGTTGTGATAATTCATACCCAAACTGTAAAATCACATTTATCAATAATTGAAATATAATAAACATAACCGAAATGAAATAAACACGTTTGTCATCATGTGTTTACTTACAAAAAAACTTATTTTACTTTTTAAATTAGAATTAGTGTTTTAGGAGCAGTGATGTCTTTTCATTAATTTCTTAAATGAAATGTTTTTATTTTGACTTATTTATTTTTAAGGGGGTCCAGTACCGAAATTTCTTCAAAAATCCCAATTTTTTTTCTGATTTTAAAAAATAGTTCATACATTCCTGAAGAGAATGATGTTTTTATCTTATTCCTCCGGTGATTAGAACACCACAAAATTAACTGTGATTTAAACATCACTAATGGGCGTAACACCTTGAAGCGTCTGCTTAAAGTGCGTTTTTCGAGCACTAGTGTTTTTCACAGATGTTGCATATTCAAATCGATATATCTCCAGAACCATTAACAATTGGCTATTCAAATTTTGGGAGCATTTAATTTATATAGTTTTAAATATTTTGTCTTCACAGAATTTTATTTTTTTAAATCTGTTTTAAAATATAACATTTAGCGTAAAAGATAACATAAAAAAAAGCAAAAATTTCAATATTTTAACTTTGAGAATTTTTTTAATTTTTTTGAATTCACCTATTAAAATTCAGTGAAGACAAAATTTTCTTTATATAATTATGTATTACAGAAAGCTTTCACTTTGAAAAAAAATTATTTTTTCTTGACTTATATACAAATACGCAAACATCAATTATTATGGATTTTTCTTGATTTTTAATTTTTTTTAAATAACTAAACACAATATTTAAAAATACATTTTCTCAAAGATCTATAAATAGTATCTCATACATAAAATAATTTTTTTTTACATAAAAATGTACACAAATAAAGTTTTTTTTTATTTTCGGTACCAGACCCCCTTAAGAATGAAGAATTTAGTATGTTAGTAAGACAATAATATATTTCCTCGGAAATCTAATTACTTTAGGAAAAATCTATGTATAGAAAAAGTAATAAAAAGCGGACAAAATTTACATATATATTTTCTCCAATGTTACACTTTAATCTTTTCTTTTGTTCGAGAACCAAATTTCGAAATATGCTGGATCTTGGCCAAAACGACCCGAAGAAAATTTTCCAATAAACACGAGTGACCGAGAAGAGAAATACAAAAGACGAAAATACAAAATAAAATGCAAATAAATACAAAAAAAAAAAAAAAAGTTCAAACATAGTATGGTTGAAGGGATTCTTTTCATTTTATCCAGTCCTGCATATATTTTGGACGCATCATTTTGCAAAGTGATAAAGTGATATATATAAAACTTTATTTAATGAGATTTATATTCAAATCCCCTCTCTAGTCTGATAATCTCTTCGATCTTTTTCTTTTTTTGAATTTTGGTGAGATATCATTTTGTTACAAATTTTAATGTAATATTAAGGATTCTCATGAATTTTCTCTCATTATATCTTTGAAACATAGTTTAAGGGAACTTGGTACCCTTCAAATTTTTTTTTTTTTAGTTAAGCTTTTAAAATTATAATTTTTACATAGTTGGAAGTATTACTAAGCAAAAACTAAATTTTATTTAAAAAAAGTTCACATAGTGCTCTAAATTTTTAAATTTTTTAAAAACATTCATCAAATTTCAAATTCTATCTTCTTTTTCATTTTTCAAAATTTTTTCCAGATATTTTTAACAAAATGTTTCTAGTAATATTTTCTAACTTATTATAGAGAGACATTTTAAGATATATAGTTGGACGTATTAAGATATATTGACTGACATATTGTTGCGTGGATGATGGGTAAGAAAGATTTGAAGCCAAAGCAGATCAAAACTTGCAGAAATTTATTCCAATATAACTCTTCACAGATTCTCTTACAACTCCAGAACTTATTGTTCTAGTAGACTCAATACAGCTCTTTTCACAACAATAGAGCACAAAACAACAGTTAAAAACTTGACAACACAACTGCTAAATCGCAACAAAAGACAATGCAATACAGTTCGCTTTAGAACTACTCGGAATGTTCACTGAGACTCAGTAATTCCAGTTAACTAACTAGTCAACTAACAACTAATTCAAGTCAACAACTAACTCCATCACCCGCTCTCTTGAGCTTTTATAGGGGAGGTGAACATTCTTGAAATTTCTAGAGGTAGATATTTGGAGAACTTTCCAGATCGTATTCGAAAAGTCCTATACATGTACATGGGGACCGAAAATGTCGCCAAAACCGTCCCCAACTTGGCTCTATCTCGTCAATTTGGCGAGATTGCCATTACCATAATGTTAAATGCCCTGCTCCTCGTAAAACTCGCTTCCCAGCGTTACCTCTGTAAAACTCGTTATCAAGCATTGAGACACACATTGCGGGGAAGCAAACTAACCACGAACTATTGCATTGCCTTATGCAAAATGTACATAAATTTTACTATTTACAAAATTAACACTAGGAAATATTTACAAATATACAAAAATTCGTAACAATATTATAAACAGACGTATTAGAATATATAGGCAGACATCATAGACAGGCGTATTAAGATATATAGCCAGACATCATAGACAGACGTATTAAGATATATAGAGAGACAGATTATAGGCAGACGTATTAAGATCTTTAGTCAGACAGATTACAGATTGACGTTTTAAAATATATATAGTCAGACAGATTATAGACATATTAAGATGTATAGAGGGACAGATTATAGAGAGACGTATTAAGTTATATAGTCAGACATATTATAGAGATACGTATTAAGCTATATAGATAGACAGATTATAGAAAGACGGATTAAGATATATAGATAGATAGATTATAGACAGACGTATTAAGATATATAGAGAGAGATTGACAGACGTATTACAATACATAGATATATAGAGAGACAGATTATAGGCAGACGTATTAAGATCTTTAGTCAGACAGATTACAGATTGACGTTTTAAAATATATATAGTCAGACAGATTATAGACATATTAAGATGTATAGAGGGACAGATTATAGAGAGACGTATTAAGTTATATAGTCAGACATATTATAGAGAGACGTATTAAGCTATACAGATAGACAGATTATAGACAGACGAATTAAGATATATAGCCAGACATCATAGACAGACGTATTAAGATATATAGAGAGAGATTGACAGACGTATTAAGATATACATACATACAGATTACAGTCAGACGTATTAAAATGTGTATTAAGATATATAGACAGACTGATTATAGTCAGACGTATTAAGATATATAGACATGCGGATTATAGAGAGACGATTTAAGATACATAGAGGGACAGATTATAGAAAGACGTATTAAGATATATAGATAGACAGATTATAGAGAGACATGGTATTTTAAATACCACACTTTGCAAAATTAGTTACAATATTGAAATGTGGCCACAAATTATTGCAAAATATGAATACAGCGAAATGAGTTTATCGTTTTCTTCATGATCTAGGGGTGTAGACAGAGTTCGCCAATAAGCGTCAAATCTGCGTGAACACTCATTGAAAATCAATTTCCACCCCATAGAACGTGCTTGAATTCACTCATTGGCACATCATGGTTAAGTTTTAAAAAATAATCCTCCAGTTTATAATATCAGAGATCATACTATACTAAACTCCAACTTAACTTGACATCACTAGAAAATAGATCTTCACCGTGCTCATAGGCAGTTAATCCCTTTTAGCGGAGCGAAGACATAATTCTCGCCAAACCTTATATCCTTTTGTTCTCTACAGGGTTGTGGTTTGGCGAACATTATGCTTTCACGCCGCCAAAATGGATTAAATACCTATGAGCACTGTGACGATCTACCGTCTAAGTGATGTCTAGTTAAGTTGAAGTTTAGTATAGACATTTTTTCGAAGGGCGGCTCTACCACCCTACCTTTTTTTTTTTGTGAAAATGGCGTCCTTTTCTGAAAAAAAATGCGTAATTTTCGTTTATTTTCCAATGATAGTTTTCGAGGTGTCGCCGGCATTTGCCAGATATTTCTCGCAGAACACCAGATGCCGAAGTGTCAATAGTTAGTTTAAGGTTTATAACCATCAAGTGTTTTTCGTAAGCATTTAAAAAAGCATATTCTGATACGCGAAATCGCGATCGTGCATCACTGTTATTGGTGTAGTTATTAATTTGATAAAAAAAAACAACTTATTTTACTTTAGTTTAAAAAAAGTTAGTTTGAAAAATAACCTTTGGATTTTAGATAAACCCCTTAAAATTTAGAGAGGGAGTAAAAATACCTTTTGGAAATATTTTACTGGCAAATGCTGGGTGTGGAACATCACGCAACTTTCAATTACACTATAATATTTTTCATTGCATTAAACTTTGATTAGGAGTTATTTACCGTTTTCATATTTTCACTTATTTATATAAAAAGGGCCAGTTTGAAGAAATTTTCTGCAATAACTTTTACATGGGAAAATCCCCCACCAAAATGGCGAAATTGGCGATGTTTTTCGATAGACGTCGATATTATGAGTGAAACAGAAAAAAAAATCGAATCATTTGTTGATGGGCGATGCTCAAGGGCAGAGAGCTCTGTGTTAAAGGGCACTCGTTTTTCAACTTTTTACGCTTTTATCACATTTCTACGGGAATTTTGGGGGTGGGGAGGGTTTAAATAACTTAACTGGCATTTTCAGAGATTTTAATCAAAATCGTTGTAGCCGTTTTTTAGCAATTGCCAAAAAACATGATTTTTTCATGATTTTCATGATTCACATTATGCGCATGCATGATTTTGTTGAAAACCTTACTGGTAGGTCCCATCATCAGCACCAACCCGCACACCAAATTTGAACATCGTAGGTTAATTTGTTCGGGAGTTATGCTGGCCACACGTACGCAGGAAACAATATTACACAAGAATGAAAAGATAGTTGTTCAAACGATTTTTTTTTATCGAGAAACAAATTTTAAAATGTAATTTTTTTTTTTTTTTTAAATTTTTTATGCTATCGTCGATTTTGTATGTTTGTTGATGGAGGGAAAATCTGCGGACGCCTAATTAACCCCCTTACAATCATCCAATCGGGCTGAAACTTGGCAGATAGATCCGATGACAATACATTGCATCACATTTTTTAGGGGGTGTCACTATCACTGAAAGGTAAATTTTACGGAATACTAATAAACCAACTTGCCGTCATCCAATCGCACTGAAATAGCATTTTACCGAACATGGAAGAAATTCTTTCCTGATGCCGAAATTGTTTTAATAAATAAATAATAAAATTGTTTTAATCAGAATAAATAAAAGATATTTAGATGAGAGAGCATAAATTCTAGTTCATTTTTAATAATTAAATTTAGAAACGCAGTTTGTTGCACATTTTGCTGATAGAAATGTTTTTGACATTTAGATTTAAATACTAAAAACAAGCACACGCTGATTACAGAATTGCCTCTGTGTTAATGAATATAAAAATTGGTGATGCGTATAAGAGATTTATATTAAAATCTTTGTTTTTATGGGTTATGCTGTTTTTTATTAAGAGACAATTTTTTTAAATGTGTTTCTTTTTCGAATATATAATGCTGAAAAGGTGTCAATGAATTGATATAAATATCAGTCGTGTTAGGAAGTGATGTACGCTAGATATGAAACTATAAGTGAATGCTCATAGCTCCGCAGCAAAAACCAGAAGCTAACTAACTCAATTTCGAAAGACAGAAAACGTGATAAATGTGGGCGTTGATGCAAGTGAGCAAATCCACATAAAGCAGATATTTCTCTCGTATCGATCCCCAATAAAAGTCTCTTTATTTAAGAAAAAGTAAAACATTCGTTCCCGCATCAATCAGTCTTTATTTTCGCCCTTCTCTAAGCCAGTTTTCACTTGATTAAACACAAAAGAAAATATATATATGTTTAAATGTTGATTTTGGTTGTTTTGAAAAACCATTTTGTTACAAATTAAGCATTTTCAATGTTACTTGTCAAATAATCTAGCAATTTGGTTTAAATTCGTATGTAATTATTGTTTTCATAAAAATGTTAAAATACCTTCTAAAGCTTGACGTGAGGCTAGGCGTTATCTGTGTTTAGTTTTTAAAGCTCATACTCACTGGGAAAGGCTTGAAAAGCCTTCATTGCCTTTAACATAAATTAACTAGCTAAATAACCGTGCATTGCAGCGAAATTTTAACATGAGCAATATTTTAGCTAGCTGTGAGGCCACGCGTTGCGGAAATTTATTATTTGTGTATAGAACCCAGTTTTTGGCGCTTCATTCGCAGGAAGGTTCATCGCTACTCAAAATCGAGCTCGTTTCGTTCGCTGAAAAGTTCATGGACACATAAACACAGGCTTACTTCACTCGTTAAAATTAGGTTCATTGCTATGCAAGCATAGGCTCGCTTCGCTCGCTGAAAGGTTCATTACTCCGTAAGCATAAGTTCGCTTCACTCACTAAAATCTAATTGCTACGTAAAGCCTTAATATTGGAAGCCTCTCCCTTGTCAAGAAATAAAAATTCCCCGTTAATACAATAATACAGTACCTCTTATTATTTTAACACATGTTTGGGGAATGCAAAATTAGAGGCTAAAACTACTTATGTTGAAACTTTAAGAGGTCCAGACCTATTCGAAGTCGGTTTTTGTGAAAAAAGTTTATTAAAAAACAAATTAAAATTTTAACATTCTTTTTTTTTTTAGTTCAATTAGGAGGCCAAAACTACTTGTGTTGAAAATTTCAGAAATGTAGCCCAGTTACAAATCGTTTTGTAAAATATTTGTTAATTAATTAAAAAAAAATTAAAAAAATTATAAAATTTAAAATTCTGTTTTTCAAAAATCCAATTAGAAGGCCACAACCGTTTATGTTGAAAATTTTAAAGCTGTAGCCCTATTTGAAATCGTTTTGTAATATATATATATTAATTAATTATAAAAATTAATTAATAAGGAACTAAACAAAAATTTAAAATTCTGTTTTTCTAGAGTCGAATTAGAAGGCCAAAACTACTTATGTTGAAAATTTCAGAGCTGTAGCACTATTATAGTAGTAGTTTTGTAAAATGTTTATTAATTAATTAAAAAAAACTAAATAAATATTTAAAATTCTGTTTTTTAAAAGTCCAATTAAAAGGCTAAAACTAATTATGTTGAAAATTTCAGAGCTGTAGCCCTATTAGATATTGTTTTGTAACATATTTATTAATTAATTTAAAAAATTAGTTAAAATAGAACTAATTAAAATTTTAACATTCTGTTTGTGATGTATACAATTAGATGGCCAAAACAACTTATGTTGAAAATTTCAGAGCTGTAGCCCTATTAGTAGTCATTTTGTAAAATGTTAATTAATTAATTAATTAATTAAATTAAATTATTAATTATTAATTAAATATTAAATTAAATTATTAATTATTAATTAAAAATTAAATTAAATTAAATTATTAATTATTAATTAAAAATTAAATTAAAATTATTAATTAAATTAATTAAAAAATCAAATAAAAAAGAACAAATAAAAATTTAAAATTCTGTTTTTTAATAGTCCGATTAAAAAGCCAAAACTACTTATGTTGAAAATTTCAGAGCGGTAACCCTATTGGATATCGTTTTGTAACATATTTATTAATTAATTAAAAAAATTAATTAAACAAGAAATAATTGAAATTTTAACATTATGTTTGTGATGTATACAATTAGAAGGCAAACACTACTTATGCTGAAAATTTCAGAGCTCTACTCCAATTTTAAGTAGGTTTCAATAGATCCACAGAGCCACAGACAGACACACAGCTTGTGTTATTATTATAGATATAGGATAATAAAAGTACATCATTCCATGAGAAAGCGTGTTTTTTTTAATATTTTTTTCGGAACGTCATGAATTAGAACTAATAGCGGTGTGGAACATCGCACAACTTTCAATTACAATATAACATTGGCCATTGAATTAAAATTTATCGTGTTATTTAACGTTTTCATATTTTCTCTCATTTAAAGAAAAATGTCCAGTCCGACAATATTTTTGGAAATAGTTTTTACAAAGACTTAAAAAAAAAAAAAAAAAAAAAAAAAAAAAACCCGCTAATATGGCGTAATTGGTGATGTTATTCGATAAACATTACATTGTCCTTTCCTGTGGGTGTAACAGGAAAAAATCACTCGTTTACGGGCGGTGCTCAAGGATAGAGAGCTCTGAATTGAAGGCACTGTTTTCCCAACTTTTTACGCTTTTATCGCATTTCTATGGGAATTTCGGAGGTGGGAATATTTAGGAGGCATTACCACAGCGATTTTGATCAAAATCGTTCGAGCCGTTTTTTAGCAATCGTTGAAAAACATGGTTTTTTTCAATGGCAGCTACCTTATGCGCATGTGCGATTTTGACAAAAACCTTAATGATTGGTCTTATTGTGACCACTAACCCGCACACCAAATTTGAACATTATTTTTTTACTCGATTGGGTAAGGGATTTACTGGATTTTGATTTTAATGGTTCTGGGTTTTAAGGCCAAGGGGTTTGTTAAAATGAAAAGCATCTATTTTGTTTAACTGCTGTGTTTTTGAAATTTTTTATCTTAACAGTTAAGTATTTTATATTGATTGCCATCTTTTTTTTTTCATTGAATTATTTTTTTAGTATTAGTGGTATTACTTAAGAATTTAAAGCAAATTGACATTTACTTTACTTTCGTAAAATATTGGTCTGTTGTCTAGATATGTAAAATGTTATGTTAGGAAAACAATGCAGCTCTGTCTTTTTGAATTAAGTTTTGAATTTTAAGGAATTTTGATAAAGGTGACTAGATCTTTAAGAAAAACATTTTTGTAGAAATGAAATAATAAGGGTACAAAATGCTTCTGTTATTATTTGTGTTATTATCATTATGTTATTAATTTTATTATTATTGTGAATTTGTGTTTTAATTATTGTGAATTATTAAACGATAAGGTGTTCAATATGAGCATTTTATAAAGTATTTTTTGGAAAAGGACTTGCAGTATTATTGTATAATTTTAGTTATATTTCTGCATTTTTTAGAAGTATAGTGAAAGGTTGTGTTATTGAGGATTTTATTAGTCAGAGTGAGAGAAGGTATTATTTTTATTAAATATCATTTGTCTTTATTTAATTTATTGGAAATAGTAGAATTAGAAGAAATAAGATTAAAAAAAAAAATTGAGCATTATATGAATGATTAAGAAGAAAGAATAGTTATTAATTTTAGTATACAGTAGAATCTCGTTTAACCGACCTAATTCGGACCAAAGGTAGGTCGGTTAAGTGAAAATTCCGGATAAAAGAGAGTTGTAAAAAACAATAAAAAGTAAATGATTTTCGTTTATTGAATACAGGACATTTAATGTTTTTTTATGACATAATTGTTGGAAATGAGTTTTTGTTGCAATAATCTTGATAATCTTTGTTTCGCTGTTCTATCCCGGAGTCTTTTTGAAGGCAATAGTTCAGTTTGATCTGCATCCGAAGGTTGCTCTAACCATGTCAGTTCTTTAGATAAACAGTCAAAAGCCACATCATTATTTGTGTAACTTTAGAGCAATTGAAAAGATTACGGTTTAAAAGGGAACAAATGATTTATTACTCATTTGGGAGATTTTTGATGTCGACTAAATGATTGCTGGTTAACAGAGAGTTCCGGATAAAGGAGAGGCGGTTAATCGAGGTTCTACCGTAAATAGAAGAATGTAAACTGCCACATAAAAGGTCTTATCTGGGTTCGTAGGCAAAGTTTTCAAAAGTTGCCACAGAAGTCTAAAAACTTTTGTCGTTTAAGAAAATGAACTTGTCCTTATATAACTGGATTAGTACTAATTTTATGATATTCAATGACAAATAGCGATTAGGGTTGTTGTAAAGGTACTAATTACCTCTTGTCTATACATATCTAGAAAAAGTCAGAAAAGCCACATGTGTTTAAAGAAGAACAAAATCGTGTCGTTCATAGTATGACAGAAAATCTTGCTATTTTGTAGATTAAAGAGTATTTGATTATCTCAGATGTTAAAAATTTCCCTAATTAATGATAACACTTAGTTAACACTAAAAGTATTGAAAATTTGATAAGATAGGATATAAGTTTAAAATTTGCTTAATCTTCGCTCTGACTTCGCTTCGACTCTATGGAATTTATTTTACACTTTTTGAAAAATTCAAGGTGTATTATGACTTAAATTTTTAGCATACTGTTGCATTTTAAGTATTTTGTTATAGTTGTATTTTAAGTCTCTTATTCTTGTATGTATTACGATCTTTGTGGCAAAGAAACATTTTTGAACAGATATTTCTGCATTGTGTGCTGTACCTATGTTTTAGAAAACAATGCAAATATGATATTCCTTGCACCCTTGTATTGTAGAGAGCAAGTGATGGGTTTTTGGCTAGGGGGGGTATAAGACTAAATTCAAAATTGTATGGGCATTTTATAATTTTTTTCCCATCTTGGTGGAATTGCGGCCACCTTGAGAGGGGGGGGGGGGGGATGTTGTAATGTATTCCCATTGGAACTTTCGATTTTGGCTTTAGTATTTTCCGGGGTTAACAAGAAACGCCTCTAATCTGGCTTGGTCTAGTTTTAACCGGTTTGAACCAGTTCATTGACGTTCTCGTATCGATAAAAAAAAACAACAGCTTTGTGTTCGGTTAGGCCTTTTTGATATGATTTAAATCTTCACTCTAGCCCATCGTCAGCCCCGTCTCCTCCCCACTCTCCTCTCAAGCAATAAACTTTTGTATAACTCGACCACGGCTTGCTTCTTATGACGATCAACACCCAATGTACTGTTATATATATATAGGTTATTAAAAGTAATAAGTGGTCTAGAAGAAATGTCTGCTCGCCCGTTTTTGTGCCTATGATGTAAATTTTTTGTATATTTGGATTAGTGGTAGCCATAAAACCAGTCATAATGGCTTATGTCAAAATTACGCATGCGCATAAAGTAGTTGCTATTGAAAAATTTATGTTTTTCAACGATTGCCAATAAACTGCTCTAATATTTTTCTTCAAAACAGCCGTGGTAATGCCTTTAAGATGTTCTAAAAATCTCCAACTCTTAAATTATCGTAGAAATTCTATAAAGGCGTAAAAAATGGAAAACTGAAATATATTTAATACAGAGTTCTCTTCTCTTGAGCATTGTCTATATTCTTCCTCTGAAACAATTACTTTTAATAATTTTCGAATAATTTTCGCCACTTTCGTATTTTTTTTTTATCAATGTAATACTTATAGCTAAAATTATCGCCTAACTTGCTACTTTTTTAAAAAGTTAATGAAAACATGACAATGAAATGATAAATTGCACCAATTAATATCAAGTTTAAATACAGTGACCAGTCTAATAACGTAATTAAAAGTTGTACGATGTTCCACACCCTTAGTTTCAGTAGGTTAGCTTATAGTCTACAAATCAAAAAGTTTTTCTCAAATGTTAATCAGTCAGGAACACTTTTTCGAATTATAAGTAATTACACAGAATGCCAATCTTTAACTCAAACTTTTTAAATAGTTTATCTCAAGTGTTAACGCATAAAAGAAGACTTTCTCAGTAACATAAACTCATTAAATCGACTTTGATGACGTATTATCTCGAATAGAAATATTACAAGTAATTAACAACACACATCATTATAGCTAGAGATGGAACGGATATCCGGCAAATATCCGATATCCGGCATATCCGGCTGATTTTTCAATATCCGAAACCCCGTCGAATATCCGATTTGAAATACCAGACATCCGATAATTTCATTCGGATATCTGGCTATATATCCGGCCACCAGGTATCCACAAGAAATAATTTTTTGCAAAAAATAATGATCTTTTTCGGACAAAGGGGACACCGCATCCTACACTTTTTTTTTTTTTTTAAATTTTTTTTCTTGGACATAAATTGCAGTCAAGTTAGAAAACGAAAAAGTTCCTTCGCGAGAACTATGCTTTCGCATATCCCTAATTTCATTCTAAGGTCATTCTGACGCCGAACCCCAGTGTTTAGTTCCCAAGCATGCATGGTCCTCCTCAGTTTATTTCTTTCAGATATAAACAGCTAAGTCAACCTTGCCCAGTCCGCGAATCAAACCATGGACCTGTGGCATGCAGTGCTGTGCGCTAACCACTAATTATAATTTATTTGATACTTCATATCATGACTATTTTTTTCGCATAGCATATCGTATAACTATCGTTTTTAGTATATAGACTGAATATCCGGCCGGATATCCGGTGAAATCCGTTTCAGATATCCGTATCCGGTAGACATGGTACCCCGGATATCCGAAATCCGGTATCCGGCAAAACTCACATTCGTTCCATCCCTAATTATAGCCATAAAATTTAGAGCATTTAATTTTGTTTCTTTACTTTCCGTTTCAATGAAGGCTATCCAGGATAACGTCACAGTCAATTTCTAAGTCAGCCGGTAAATGAAATTCACATTGTGGTTGGTCATAAGCATGTCCGAAGTGTTGCCACACGATGGAACAGTACTCAAAATAACATCTTGCATAAGTACCATTATTTTTTGAATGCATGCACTATAATGGAATTCATTTATGGCGAAGTCACATTTCACAATATCTGACGGGAAACAAATAGAAATGCACTTTTATGATTAGTTAATAGAATTTGAAGATACAAATTTATTTTCTGAGATATTATTTGATTGATCAAAAGTTTAGGCAGACGATAAAATCCAACTTCAAATTTATTCGTGCAAAAAATCCATTAATTAGCAATACACTTTATTTGACCATTCCATTAATTTCCTTTCATAGATTGAAAGTCCAGTTCTAATTAAAGACTAATACTAAAATTATGCGTTTGCAAATTTGCGAGAGTAGGAAATATAATTAGTAAAAAATAACACACTTTCATGTTAAAATCCATCAAAATTGTGTTTTATTTTTCAAATCGCCTACAGCAATTTCTTCGAAATTCTTCACTTTAAGATTCACCTAAGTTTTTGCATTTATTAAAGGGAATATTTACTTTGTGTTATTTTTGTATTTTAGCGCAGTATGAACCGAGTTCTAATTTTATATTTAAAGGAAAACGCGTTAAATGCTTTAATATCACGGAACTTCGGAAAACATTCGCGTGCAAGATTTCGCTTCGTACGTTTTTAGTCACGCAAGGTCGACTAGCAGCGAACCATAAAGTACAAGTTTTAAGATTACAAATTAGCTACTTTTATCTAAAAATAGAAGGATTCATTTTTTCTTATATATTTACAGGTTTCTCTTGATAATGGCTTTGAGATATAATTAAAAAAAAAGAGTGTAAAATGCTTATGAACGTTTGCTCCCAAAATTAAAAAATAAAAGGAAATATACAAAATCAATAAAACAATGTTGCTTTTACATTGTTTTTCTAGTTTTTCACTTTCTTTCTTTTACTGTAAGTCTTATTTGAAGTAGTTTTTATATCCAGTTTAGCTTTTTTAAGGGGGTCTGGAACTAAAAATTTTTTTAAATTCTTAAAAAAAAATTATTCTTATAAAAAAAATAATACAAATATTTTTAAATAAAATGGCATACAAATTTTGCTTCTATTATTAGTAGAACTTGAAATATTTAAGTTTTTGTTACATGACAACTGTATCTCAGACATGCTATCTAGAAACTTTGAAACTGGTTTTTTTCGATGATGACTTTTAATCCCTTTTTTGATTTCAAATTGATATTACTTCTGTTATAAAAATATTTTAAATAGTTTTAAATTGTGAGTTGAAACGAATTATTCCTAATAAACAAAATAACAAAAAAAAAAAAAAAAAAAAAAAAAAACAGTCCAAACGTGTACTTATTTAACTGAAATTTCTTAATTTATTTAATTTAACTTTGTGTTCTCAAATTGTTATTTTTTTTTAACCATCTGGTGGGAAAGCATGTTGCAAAGTATAATGAATTGTTTTAATGATTGCATGTCCTATTGGATAATAAAGATTTAGTAGATTACTGATTAATCACTGTATTTGTAGTTAACGCGCTATGTAAAAATTAGAGTCAAAATTAGTTGTTACAATTCAGCAATTAAAAAAATTATCTCAAAGTGTATAGATATAATTTTTTATGCTACGTAAGACTTCGTTCAGAGACTCATAAAACATTTTTAAACAACATTAAACTTATTATCAATCTTTAACAACAGCTTCAGTCATAATTCATAATTCAGGCACAGCAAAAGGAAGCAAGCGATTAGCTCTTTTCAAAACAACGCTCAAAATCCAACTACTGGCTGGAGAACTTTCTAAAAAAATCAAGTACAAAAGATTTTGCAATCAGAACGAGCAGAACATTCGTGAAACCTTCCGACTAGACCGCGAGTCGCCAACCCTTTTCTGGCTGTATTATCGATGGCCGACTAAAAAAACAACAACACAATAATAAGAAAGTAGAAAAGAAATAAGAAAAATAAACACCATTCACAACTATGAGCAGGAAAACTGCGTAACAATGATATACTAAACAATAAAAAAAAAATCGCAATACATTAAACGTTATAAGTTTTAATAATAACAGTTTTCCGTCATTTTTCTTCAAATTTAACTTTATATTATCTTTTAGTAGATGCATCACGCCAAATAAAATATGGTGGATTAAACTATCAAAAGTAGTTTTCGAAAAGTATTTCTAAAAAAAGTATAAAATGCAATAATGTTAATCAATATTGAATGATGTAGATAGTGAAATACATAGACAGTCCTTAAGCATGATTGAAGTATATTTTAAGAGCAGGATGTACGAGCAATTTCAGAAATATCCACACCAATATCCTGAATCATTTATATAATTTTCCTTCGTGAAACTACATTCTTTATTAAAACAAATATCTTTACGATTTCAAGCCATCAACAAGAAATGATTCGATACCATCTTCAAACGGGAAAATATCAATAAAAACCAGTTCAATATTGATATAAAAAAAAAGTATAAACATAATAAAGAGGAATTTTTTTTTTATAGCTAAAACGCAATTTTCTTTCCGTACCATTTAACCAGAGAGATTGTTGAAAAAATAATAGTGATTTCATTTAATTAAAAAAAAAAACTTGGAAGGTTTACTTTCACGAAGGAGGGTCCAAAAAACAAGAGGAAAAATAAATCCCCTTGACATTTGGCGGTATAAGGAGAGATACAAGATAGAGTTGAACGCTTTTCTTACGGTTTCTTTTCTCTTTCGTAATTTCCTTCTTGCTGTGTCATTTCTTGCGTGCCCATGATATAAATTTCCGACCTGGATGTTTTGCGTTGTTTTTTCTTTTCCTCGTCTTCACTTTGATGGATGCCTTTGTTTTAGTGGGAGTTTTATCGGAATGGGGGGGGGATGAATAATTTTCTATCTGGCGATAAATGTAAAAGAGTAACTGCTGCTTCGGAGAGCTTTAATTCATTGTCGGCAGTTAAAATTTTATGTAAGAAATTTTGCCGCGCTTCGAATTCTCCCGAATTCGTATGGTAAGAGGCATTTTATGAATGTGAATTTCTGTGTGAATTTCTGACCCGGAATGGGAATTTCTAATTTGGGCGATTTGCTTGCTGGTTCTTCTTTATTGGTGGGTAGGTTAAAGAGGCGTTTTATTAAATTGAGATAATTTGGAATAAATTTTGCGAAGAAGAGAAAAATGTCAAAGTATTTGGTTAAATGCCAAAGTAATCTGGTTGAAAAAATGCAAAGAATACGCGGCAATTTTCACTCTGCTTGTAAACGTTACAAATAACTGATGTCTTGGAAAGCTTTAATTCCCTTCCGGCAATTAAAATTTTATGTATAAACCTTTTGTGCACGGCTTGTTTATGGGAAGTCATAGGGAAAATGGTTGAAGCAATGTGCATTTCAGACACAGAATGCTAATTTTTAATTTGTATGGTTTCCCCAATGTTTTTGTTACAGATATGTGTTCTTGTTTTAGATGTGTTTTATGGGATTGGTGAATAAATTCGCAATAAAGAGAATAATAATAATAATAATAATAATAATAATAATAATAATAATAATAATAATAATAATAATAATAATAATAATAATAATAATAATAATAATAATAATAATAATAATAATAATAATAATAATAATAATAATAATAATAATAATAATAAATAATAATAATAATAATAATAATAATAATAATAATAATAATAATAATAATAATAATAATAATAATAATAATAAATAATAATAATAACAATAATAATAATAATAATAATAATAATAAATAATAATAATAATAATAATAATAATAATAATAAATAATAAATAATAAATAATAAATAATAATAATAATAATATTAATAATAATAATAATAATAAATAATAAATAATAATAATAATAATAATAATAATAAAAAATAATAATAATAATAATAATAATAATAATAATAATAATAATAATAATAATAATAATAATAATAAATAATAATAATAATAATAATAATAATAATAATAATAAATAATAAATAATAATAATAATAATAATAAATAATAAATAATAAATAATAATAATAATAATAATAATAATAATAATAATAATAATAATAATAATAATAATAATAATAATAATAATAAATAATAATAAATAATAATAATAATAATAATAATTATAATAATAATAATAATAATAATAATAATAATAATAATAATAACAATAATAATAATAATAATAATAATAATAATAATAATAATAATAATAATAATAATAATAATAATAATCATAATAATAATAATAAATAATAATAATAATAAATAATAATAATAATAATAAATAATAATAAATAATAATAATAATAATAATAATATTAATTATAATAATAATA
Organism: Linyphia triangularis; assembly: GCA_963978545.1. Classification (NCBI taxonomy): domain Eukaryota; kingdom Metazoa; phylum Arthropoda; class Arachnida; order Araneae; family Linyphiidae; genus Linyphia; species Linyphia triangularis. Next base: position 7,910,934 of record OZ021723.1, on the reverse strand, counting down.
ATAATAATAATAATAATAATTATAATAATAACAATAATAATAATAATAATAATAATAATAATAATAATAATAATAATAATAATAATAATAATAATAATAATAATAATAATAATAATAATAATAATAATAATAATAATAATAATAATAATAACAATAATAATAATAATAATAATAATAATAATAATAATAAATAATAATAATAATAATAATAATAATAATAAATAATAAATAATAAATAATAATAATAATAATATTAATAATAATAATAATAATAAACAATAAATAATAATAATAATAATAATAATAATAATAATAATAATAATAATAAAAAATAATAATAATAATAAATAATAAATAATAATAATAATAATAATAATAATAATAATAATAATAATAATAATAATAATAATAATAATAATAAATAATAATAATAATAATAATAATAATAATAATAAATAATAAATAATAAATAATAATAATAATAATAAATAATAAATAATAAATAATAAATAATAATAATAATAATAATAATAATAATAATAATAATAATAATAATAATAATAATAATAATAATAATAATAATAATAATAATAATAATAAATAATAATAAATAATAATAATAATAATAATAATTATAATAATAATAATAATAATAATAATAATAATAATAATAATAATAATAATAATAATAATAATAATAATAATAATAAGCAAAGAGTAAATTCTCAGACGATGGTAAATGGTTATAATTCATTCTTGGAGGTGAAATATTTATACAAAAACTGTATGAGTACTGTAAAATTATATGTATCGTTGATGAATTTTCAACTGATAAAGTACAATTTAAATGTGGGTGTTTTTTTCTAATTTTTGGATTTATTTATAAGTAGAGAATTGAAAGCTACTTCTGGAAGAAAATGGGTTATCAGCCTTAATTAATTTTCGAAAGCTAAAGCTTTAAAACTTTACATGCACTCTAAATTTATGTGATTTCATATGGTAAAATCTTTGAGTTAAAAAATTAATTTCGTGTTTGCAATGTAAATTATTTCCAAGTTTGTTACCAAGTGCTTATCTTAGTCCCATTTTATTATTTCTTTTGTTTTAGAAGCGTTTAATTAGATTATAAAACGTAATTTTTTTTTTTTTTTTGAAGAGAAAATTGTTCGAAACTAACTGCTGTTAGAAATGTTGAAGTATAGCTTTAATTTATTGCCGACACCTAAAGACTTTTTATAAACTTTATGAGCACTCTTTCGAACTCTTTTGGGAAAATCTAAACCTAACTTTTTTATTATACAACGCCCAAAAAATTTAACTTTTTTTAATGAAAGATAGTGACGAAAGTAATCCTTTATCCCAAGGCATGCGCAAGATATCTTTTACAACTTGCAAAAACTTATTTTTTATAACGACATGCAACAAATTAAACTTTTTCTTAATTATTTTTAATCATAGATAGTGTCGAAAGTAGCACTTTAATGCTCTAGTGTGATGCATTATTGAAGAAGGCTAGTACATTAATAATGAAGGCATACAAAACGTTCAGAAAAAAATGGTCAATTCCTAGTGGATGGGTTGGCAAGTTTTTTTAATATAATAAGGCCAAAACGTCGCCAAATGGACAAGGCCAAACGTTGATTTAAAATCCACAAGATTATCACAAAGAATTCCAATCAGGGTAAACAAATCTGGTAGTTAGAACCAATTAGATTCCAATTACCAAAAAATAGCTGTTGCGCATGCTCGGCAAGAAGTAAGGTTGCTAAATGTGAAACTCTATCGCCTTCCAATTGGGCTTCAAATTCGTTTGGTGATATTCGCAATTCAACTAGGAATAGACCGAAAAAAATTCAAAATTGTTCATGCGAGCCAGAAAACACACATAGAAAATTTTCCTCAATTTACATAATCTAGAGAACACAATACTTTTCTATTGAAAGTGAAATATCACAGAGAAAATTTCACCGTGCTTCTTTGAATGTCTTTATTCCTTGCTCACCGTTACTAGCGGTCCGGAGGTGACTGCAATTTTTGGATACCATCGAACATCATTCTGAATTTTTTATAGAAATAGGAGAAAAGTGAATAGATTAGGAATCCACTGGTCAGCCGCGGCAAAAATGGCGAAAACTGATCAAAAATCGACTTGGAATGACTTGAACTAAAATCTGATTTCCAAATATGTCATAACTTGCCAAAAAAAAAAAAAAAGAACAAACTTTTTCGTCTGGCAAGCCACTGCATTTTGATTTTCAATGAGAAAAAGCGCAAACGATTTCTGATTTCTGGTTCGGAAAACCTGTATCTTTTAAAAGTAAGCCAAATTGGTGACATCAGTTTCGTCATCAGTGACGTACTGTTTATTGCCAACTTGGCTCTCTTTTAATAGATGCAAGTAGACCGTCATCAGATATCTGAATCGTCTGCAACCTTCTTAATTGAAAATTAAAGAGTGAGGGTTACCAATTAAAAAAAATGCTCATTATTTGGCAAGTTATAGCGCATTTGGTAATTAGATTTAGTTCAACTTATTAAAAGTCGATTTTTTACCAGTTTCGGCCATTTTTGCCGAGGCAGACCAGTGGATTCGTAATCTACTCACATTTCTCCAATTTCTATAAAAAATTCAGAGTGATGTTCGATGGGGTCCAAAAACTGCAGTAGTCTCTCAGTCTATAGGGTTTGGTCCCAAATATGTTCTGTGTAATGTAAACTTTTTCTGAGATTACATCAGCACTTTTCATTTTGGTTTGGTTGAAATGAAGTGATACAACTTAAAAAACGTCAATATATAAGACATCAAGTGTCTTAAAGAGTTCACTACAGTGTCTTACTCGATACTCACTTTGATGGATGACTTTTTTTTTAAGGGTGCTTTATAAAGTTATTGAAGAAATGAATGGTTCTCTGTCAAAAAGATAAATCCTAATGGCTTACGTCTTTAGGCAAGTGTTGAGTTAGGGATTTAAACTCAAGAGGAAGCCGTAGTAAGGATCATTCTCTATATTCGCTATGTTACAATATTCTAGCCCAGTGCATTTAGAAACTACTTTCTGTATAACTTTGAAATTTGGTGATTAGGCAAGAAAAAGATCACCAAATGATATGGACATAAATTGTTTTCAATTCATGTCTATTATAAATGAAAATTAAAATAGTGATGACATAAATTGTTTTCAATTCATGTCTATTATAAATGAAAATTAAAATAGCAGTAGACAAAATCATGTGGAGGCACTGCATATACATATACATTTACGTAAGGATTTCAAGTACAAAATAAAGTATACACTGTTAAAAATTTTGTTCCACCTTGCACCAAAAATTGGTTCCCATTTAGCTGCCACCAACATTTGGTGCTTAGTTTCACGATTTAATGGTGCAACCTCGGACCGTAAGCACCATTAAATCGCGAAACTAAGCACCAAATGTTGGTGACAGCTAAATGGGAACCAAATTTTGGTGCATGGTGGACAATTTTTTTTACAGTGTATTATACGCTGTTTTCGAGTTTTTAATTTATGTAATTTCATTAAAATATCTTTTTTGTACCTACTCATAAAATTTCAAGGTGGTTATAGAAAGTAGTTTCTAAATGCACTGGGCTAGAAGATTGTAACACACTGAGTACAAACTGAATGTGCTTGTTTTTAATAAACCTTGTTTGAATTTAGTTGGATGCACTTGCTGTAGTGACTTTTAACTTTGCAACTCTTTATATAGCGATCATTATTTAGAAGCAGTACTTCAATGAATTACGAACACTTAATCAGTTAACACTTATCTGTTTTTAACATTTAATCAGTTAGATAGTTATCTGTTTTTAACAATAAACCGTTATACTTTTATCTGTTTTAACAAGTAATCAGTTAAACAGTTATCTGTTTTCAACAGTTAATCAGTTATCTGCTTTTAACATGTAATCAGTTAAGCAATTATCTGTTTTTAACAGTTAATCAGTTAACGGTTAAACAGTTATATATTTATAACAGTTATCAGTGTTTAACATTTATTCATTTAAACAGTTATCAGTTAAACCATTATCTGTTTTTAGTAGTTAATCAGTTAAGCATTTATATGTTTCTTACAGTTAATCAGTTAAACATTTATCTGTTTTAACAGTTAATCAGTTTTCTGTTTTTAACAATTAATCAGTTAAACAGTTAAATGTTTTTAACAGTTAATCAGTTATCTGTTTTAACAGTTAATCATTCACATGTTTTTAAAAGTTAAGCATATATCTGTTTCTAACAGTTAGTCATTTATTTGTTAAACATTTATTTGTTTTTAACAGTTAATCAGTTATCTGTTTTAACAGTTACTCAGTTAATAATTAAACAGATATTTGTTTTTAACAGTTAATCAGTTAAACACTTATCTGTTAAATGCGTGGAAAAGTGTTGTTGACGAAATGAAACAATTCGAACTGATGCTCTCGCTTCCATTGTCCTTAAAAAAATATTCTTTTTGCAAAAGTAGCTTTTCGTTTTAGTATTTTTATTTTTTATTTTAGGCGCAATTAAGACATAATTAGGGATTATTTTGTAAGAAAAGCGAAAATCTGAAAATCTTCCAGAAATTACTGGAGCACTTTATGTGAAAATTATCACTTAAAGTAAACCTATCTACTGTTCAAATAACAAAAATTATCTTATCAGGAATTAAAAGAATGTCCACCATTTTGGTTTAAAAAGAAATCTTAATGTTAATCTTTTCGCTGTTACTTTAATGGGTTAAGTCTAGTGGAATTTTATAAAAGTTTTATCCTAAGTACGATATAAGTTAAATGTTTTATGATGAGAGAGATTTGAAATGAATTTCCCTTTCTTATTTTTCAGCTTATCTTTAATTAAAAGATATTCGATACAAGTTTAATTAAAGAAATACTTTAATGTGAATATTATAATGAATGAAATTCTTTCTAAAAATTATTAAATCTTCCCTCTTTCAAACAAGTTTTTAAATTTAAGAAGTATAATACTTTTTACGAGGGATCTTTATTCTATAATGAAACTATTAATTATCGAAGTGCACTAATATGTTAAAATGCAGTTTTCGAATTGATTTATTGAGTTGTTATTTTTTTGTTTTTTACCTATGGAAGTTTTAACAATGATTTTTTAGTCTTTTACTCAAACTTTTGTACGGTTTTACTAATCAGGAATTTGTTAATATTCCAACAGTAAGGAAATAAAACAGTTGCTTTTTTAATTTAAATTTTTAAGAAAAAAATAATTAAAAACTAAAAATAAAATATTCTATTAATAAGTCTTTTAATATTTAATTACACATATTTTAATACGTTATGAGTTAATTTAAAACAGACAAATATAATTTGTTTCTTCTTAATTTAAAACCAGATTATTTCGAAGTAAATTATCAATAATCAAAATTATTTATTTCTGGCATTGAATCTTTTTCATAGTTTAGAGATTCATAGAATAGTTCCACTTAGCTAAATTCAGAGATTAATGGAAGTATTTTAATCAATCTTTATAAATGTCCTAACCATCAGTCTTTGATTGATTAAGATATTTTTCAATTTTTCTCTTTTAATATCGTTTTGTAACCATGCAAATTTTACGATACAAAAGAGTTACAACAAAGATCTGTGATCCATTGATTCTAATATATTTTAGGTCATTATGATACCATGTTAACTTTTAGAGCACAATCGTCATAATAACAATAGAAAAAATACGAATAACAATGAAATTTTATCAATGAATGGTGAACGTTTGCTCAAATAAATAATAGTGATTTTTAGAAATGAATTCAAGCTAGAATAATGAGAAAACTTTTTAAACATAAAGTTTAACCTTTCACTGCTGTGGTTGGGTGGTTTGAGGTTCTTTGCGCAAGAGCAACATATGGTTCATACTACGCCAAACAAATTTGTGAACATCAATTTAAAGTTTAAGAAACATAGTATCAGAAAAATTAATATAACATTCAAAGGTGAGATATTTTAAGGGAAGGAAGCATTTCACAAAAAATGACTCGCGGTCTGTCAGACCGCTTACAGCAGTTAAAGGTTAATATATTAAGTTATGATTAAAGTTAACAATTCAAAAGTAATAATAATGTTTTAGACTAATGAGTTGTGTTTGCTCTAAAATGTCGTCTCCTTATAAAATGCATTTAACTTAGCAAAATCTAATGAAACGTAGAGTATAACTCGTGAAATCAAATGCTAAGAGCAAATCAAAAGCAAACAATTCATTAAAACGCCGTTTTTTTAGAAAATACATTTATGTTAGTAAAAAAAAAGGGGGGGGGGGGATATTGAAAATATGTAGGGGACAACCCATTAAAAGCAATAACCAAATCAAAAACATACTCTCAACTCATTAAATGTTTCAATTTATTGAAGTACTTATAAAATAATAAGGAAAACTCAAATACTAATGACACCAAATAAAGAATTAACATGCAGATAATCATTAAAAAAAAAAGATGATTTAAGAAGTAGAGATTAAAAAGGAGTAGGAATTCATGATAGCTTTGTAAATGAAAAAAATCAAATATTTGCTGAAATAAATTATGTTATCCACTCGATTTGAAAAATCCTTTTAAAATGTCAGTCTTGATAATTAAGGAAACAAAACTCACTCGAGCCTTAATAATAGTTTATTACTAAGTGAACACGTTAAAAAACTGGATAATTTTCAATGTATACTTTTATTAGAAATTATGAGCCGACATTTAATTTAAAAACATAAATTCATTTTAAGTATCGGGGCTTTACCTGCTAAAAATAGGATCGTATCACCAGAGAAGCAATTTGTAATCAATATTCTGCTGAATTCTTTTCTAAATGTTTAAGGAATAATGTACTT
>OZ021723.1:7869092-7899092 GCA_963978545.1 Linyphia triangularis | reverse complement strand
ATTTCTAAATAAAATATTAAATTTAATATGATTTGGATGTTCACATAAGTAGCAACAATTGTTTAGTTACTTAGTCTAAATTATTTTCAAAATAATTTTTAATTGTTATTTGAACATAAATTATTTTAGTTTGTGTCAAATTTTATTTATAAGTATGTATATATGTAATTAGAGAACGATTTAAAAAACAACAACAACCATTTAAAAAAAAAAATAATAATAATAACCTGGTTTAAACCAACCTCCCCCCCCCCTTTTTAATTTTTTTTTTAAAGATAAAAAAACTGTTTTTTTCCAGCTCTGGGAACAAAATTAACTTATTTTCCATATAGGGATTCCAAGAGACAGATATCTGCTCTTTGTAGGCTTTAGGCTCACATTACAATACTTCTTGCTTTTTTCATTTGGTTTATTACTTCCAGAAGAATTGTTTTGATGATCCCTTTTTAAATCCTTTATATCAACTTTGATTTTTTTTTCTGTGATTTGTTTGCAAACCTGCTTAGGGCTAATTAACACAATTGCCATCATCCAATCAATCTAAAACTTCATACAGAGACTCGTTGTCGATGAGAATGCATTCTACCAATATTTGGTGACTGTCACTAAAAAGACGTTTTTACAAACTCTTCTATTGCGTTTTAGAAAGACTTGTCGTCATTCAACTGATCTGTAACTTGGTAGATAGACTCAATGTGTATAACATTGACATTTAGTCAAGTTTCGGGGACAAAAAAAGAGTTAGTCCATGATATGGAATAGTTAGTCTTCTTCGTAATTGTCAAAAATTATGAATACTCGGTCTCTCAAAATTTCTTGAATAAGTAGTTATTGCAAAATAAAGTTGGCTAAGCACAAAAAGGATTTATTTAAAAACAAATTATGGGTTAAAGTTTTCTCTTTTTGTAATTAACCGAAATTGGTCAATTATATACCAATTTAAAAACCTACGTTTCTGACGAACAATTTATTTGTACAATTGTACATTGTGTTGTTAGCAAAGTTGTTAATTTCCTGAACTTTCTGAGAGAGAACTATGAGTACTAGCCACGTTATGTTTAAAATTACATAATCGGTTTTATGTTTGAAGGGAGAGAAAAGAGTAAGATAGCAGTTCACTTTTAAGCTTGATGGCATTTAAATTATTTTATTTAAAAATAATATAACCCATAAAAACAAAGTTTTTAATGTAAATCCTTTATATGCATAGCCAATATTTATATTCATTAACAAAGCGCAGTTTCTGTTGGCAGCGTGTGCTCGGTATTGGCATTTATAATTTTAAATATTAACAACACCGCTATGGGCAAAATATGTGGTAAACTTTTTTACCAAATTTATTCATTAAAAATTAATGTGAATTTATACACTCACATCCAAATATCTTTTATTTATTCTGATTAAAACAATTTTATTGCTTATTCTGATTAAAACAATTTTATTGCTTATTCTGATTAAAACAATTTTATTGCTTATTCTGATTAAAACAATTTTATTGCTTATTCTGATTAAAACAATTTTATTGCTTATTCTGATTAAAACAATTTTATTGCTTATTCTGATTAAAACAATTTCGGCAACAGGAAAGAGTTTCTTCAATGATCGGTTAAATCCCATTTCAACGCTAATGGACTATGTAAAGTTGGTTTATTAGTATCCCATAAAAGAGATCATTCAGTGACAGCCCCCAAAATTTGATAGAATGCCTTGTTACCGACATCGAATCTATCTTCCAAATTTCAGACTGATAGGTTAATAGTCCGAGACGCTTTTGCAATTTTTGGACTCCATCGACCATCATTCTGATTTTTTTTATAGAAATTGGAGAAAAGTGAGTAGATTAGGAATCTACTGGTCTGCCATGGCAAAAATGGCGAAGACTGATAAAAAAAAAATTGACTTGGAATGAGTTGAACTAAAATCCGATTGCCAAATATATCATAACTTGCCAAAAAGAGAACAAACTTTTTGTCTGGCAAGCCACTGCATTTTGATTTTCAATGAGAAAAAGGGTAAACGATTTCTGATGTCTGTTTAGGAAAACTTTTATCTTTTAAAAGTAAGCCAAATTGGTGACATCAGTTACGTCATCAGTGACGTAATGTTTATTGACAATTTGGCTTATTTGTGAAAGATGCAAGTAAGTCATAGCCACACATCCGAATTGTCTGCAACCTTCTTAATTGAAAATTAAAGAGTGAGGGTTACCAAATAAAAAAAATGCTTATTATTTGGCAAATTATGGCTCATTTGGTAATTAGATTTAGTTCAACTTATTAAAAGTCGATTTTTGACCAGTTTCGTCCATTTTTGACACGGCAGACCAGTGGGATCGTAATCTATTCATTTTTCTGCAATTTCTATAAAAAATTCAAAATGATGTTCGATGAGGTCCAAAAATTGCACTCGCCTCTCAGTCTATGACGGAAAGGGTTAATTAGGCCTTCGCAGATTTGTTCGCCAGCGACACACGCAGCCACCCACCCATATACACACACACAATCGAAGTTAATATAAAGGATTTCAAAAAGACAACGACTGACAAACTCTAATTGAGTCCTCCAATTCCAAAAATTGAAGTTTTTCACAAAATGAAAAAAATCAAAAATCTTATGGACAAGATGCAAGACGAGAAGGAGCAACGCTACAAAGAGTATAAAAAAATTTACTTCAAATTGAGTTACGTGTTTAACTATAACGGGCAGTGACCTTTGTGAGGTAGACGGTGCCCAAAAAACTATGCCGATCAAACGGTATAGTGGTTAGCGTGCTAGCTACTAGACCGCGAGGTTACGGTTTCCGAGTCCCGTGTTAGGCATGGGTGTTTGTAAATGTATGTTGGCTTGTCTAATGACGAATGTTTCGGCTCATTATAGCTCTCGTATTTCTGACGGCGCCAGATAATCTGAAAACAACCAACCAACCCAAAAAACTATGCTCTTAAAAATCTATGATTTTTTTTGCATTGTTTTTATAAAATTAAGTCCCTTTGTCTTATTACCAAAGAGTTTAGTCTTAAGACTTGTAACTTCAAATTATAGCGAACGTCAACTTAACTCCCACATCGGAGAAAAGGTTACTTAGCAATGAAAGAGTTTTTTTGGAAAGGACTGGTGGCTGCTCTAACAGCTCTAAATCCGAATATTTTTTTTATCATCATCATTATCATCAATTATTATTGCGATCATCATCGTAGTCATTATCATTTTTATTATTAATATTTATCAAGTAACTAGGGGTGTGAAACATCGCACAACTTTCATTTACATTATAATACTGACGTGGATTTGTGTCATTTGCCGTTTTTATATTTACATTATTTATTTAGCAAAAATGACCAGCTTGGCGATATTTTTTGCCATAATTCTTGTATGGGTCTTAAAGAGAAAAAAAAATGAGAAAAAACCCATGCCAAAATGATGAATGTGGTGATATACTTATCGATAATTCGTATATTATCCTTTCTTAGAAGTGATACTGAGAATAGAAGAAAAAATGATTGTTGATGAGATATGCTCAAGGAAAGAGAACTCTGTCTTAAAAACATTCGTTTCCAACTTTTTAAGCCATTAATGCATTTTTACGGGAATTTCGGAGTTGGATAAGTTTACAACACCTTAAGAGGCATTACCACAGTGATTTTGAACGAAATCGATGGAGCCGTTTTTTAGCAATTACCGAAAAACATGATATTTTCAATATCAGCTACCTTATGCGCATGCGCGATTTTGACCAAAACCTTAATGATAGGTCCTCGTGTGATCACCAACCCGCACACCAAATTTGAACATAGTAGGTCAATTTGTTTGAAAATTATGGTGACGACCACGTACACACATTTTTTCTAGATCACTTTTTTGAAATCAGAATACTCCAAAATGTCGAGAAATGCAAAAAAAAAAAAAAAAAAAAAAAAAAAAAAAATCGATTATTTTTTTTTTTGACTGAATACTGTACTTTCATTACCCAATGTATACATATGGGTAATTGAAAGTAAAAAAAAAAAAAGGTAATTTTTAAATAAAGTAATTATTTGCTTGTGGTAAAAAGCATTTTATCAGCAAATACTTGGATTACCTAAGCAATCCCTTATGTATGGAGTGAGGTATGAAATTTATTGAAAGCAGAGCAGGAACGATTTGTCACGAAGGACCGTTCTTAATTATGCAATTAAGGAGATTCCAGAGAAATTAACAGCTCCCCCATATCTCTTCCCCATTTCAGAGGTATTGATTTCCCCCAAAACGTAAATAAATTTGTGGGAGTCAGTAATTGTATCGTACATCACTTCACTAGTTTAGGTTTCATGATGATCGCATTTAACACAAACGGGTGTTTTGTCATACGGGTGCTTAAGGGGACTGTTAAGGCAAAAATTTCAAAAATTTCTATTTTTATATTATAGTGGGAATATATAGCCTTCAATTCTAGCTTTCAGTACTTACCTTACTTTTGCTGATCCGAGAAGAACTAAGAATATTATTTGAGTTTTTGTAAGCACGCATATCAGAAATCGTATGTATTTCAACTTCTTAAATTGCATTTTTATCTTCATGTGTATTTTAAGATTTTTAGGGTATTCGATTTGTTCCTTGCGATTCAAAAGTTGTTGTATTTTTGTTTTAATTTGGAGATATTGTTTACTATATTATTTTGAACACAATTGTGCATGGATTTTGGAATCTGGTATTTTTTTATTGTTTTACAGCAATTTTCGTAATGCTTTTATTTAAAAAGTTTACTTTTTTTGCCATTGTACCAAAGTTTTACTTTTAAATAATTAACCAATGAGTCAAATTCAAAATCCATGCACAATTATGTCAATATATATTCGATTAGCTTGTACAAAAAAATTGAGACAGATTGCAAAAAATTTGAATCGCAAGGAGCGTTTTTAAAATTACGGAAAAAACGCTAAATTTTTCAATAAAAATTTAGTTTCTTGAAAAAAAATCAATATAAATTTTTGAAATTTTAGATTGTGTTTCATCTAATTGCTATTGAACTGCACAAAAAATTTCATGAATTTTAGACAAAAATTGAAGAATTTTTATTTTTGACTTAACAGTCCCCTTAATACATAACAAATTGACTATAAAGCAATAATATATTAGAAATAAAATGAAACATATGTGGCAATTACTTGTATTCGATTTTAGCAGTAATGGCCATGAAAGTTGCAAAATGCATATTGTTATGAATTTTTCCACTGAGGCAATGATGGCACAGTTTTTAAGATAAAAAACTACTTTTTATTCACTCTGCAAAGGCTCAACATTTATTCACAGACAACAGTTTAATCACCCTCAAGCTTCAACACAAGCTTCAGTAAGAACAACTTCGAATACAGCGATTATACAAGTTCACTCTAGTAAACAAAGCGATCAGCTCACATCGAAGTCCAAAGTCAATCTGAAAACTTTCCCGATCTCCAGTCTTATTTATACTTGGCGCGAGAGGACATTCTCGAAATTTCCCGCCAATTCGTCGGAAAAGAAACATCTCGAAATTTCTCGATTGCTTTAGGTGTTGCCACCTTTTTCTAACCTGTATAATCTCTGTTAATAAATAAAATAAGATAAAAATAAATTACAATAGAATTTTAAAATAATACGTCACTATTTACACTATATACAGACAATTTGTGCAACAATATGCACTCACTGACCATTCTTTGTACAATATTTCTACTAGGGGTTATGACTACGTATTTAAAATGAGTCAAAGGAATTAGTTTTTGGGAAGATCATCATAGGTAGATATAATATTAAATTGCTGATAAATTAAAGATTCTTTATGCTTTCCCATCGTAATATAATTACGATTTTCTCTTTTCTATAGTGCAGTCTTCAAGTGTACACTATCACAGCTTATCAAAATATTTGAAATATTTTTGTTTATTACCCTCGACCTTAAGCCCAACGATATTGTTTTCAATTGATGAAAAGCGTAGTCTGGTGTCTGTCCCCACTTAATGTTCAGGATGCGCAGGAAAGTCTTTGTGCGGGCATACGTCTGCTCTGCTTGCTTGTATAAAAAAGACATGCATGCTGATACTGTTCAGTTGTATTAATGCATCAATGTTTTATAAAGCATTAAAAAAAAAAAAAAATAAAAAAAAAAAAAGCTTTGCACTCAAGGACCGGGGTAAACTTTACATCGGTATTTTGCTGATTATCCATTATTTCATATTTAAGGGGAGACAAGAGTCCCGGGAAAACAAATCAGACGCATTTTCGTTCAACTTCTAAATTATTTAAGCCGACCAAACGGTATAGTGGTTAGCGTGCTAGCCTCTAGACCGCGAGGTTGCGGGTTCGAGTCCCGTGCTAGGCATGGGTGTTTTTAAATGTATGTTGGTTTGTCTATTGACGAATGTTTCGGCGAATTATAGCCCTCGTGTTGCTGATGGTGCCAGATAATCTGAAAACAACCAACCAACTAAATTATTTAAAATGCAATATTTTTAATTTATTTTTTTGACACTGTCAATAATATATATTTGTTACGATTATTACTCTGACAATTTATTTTATATATTTTTTATATTATAAGCCTATATTACGACATGGAATTTAAGAATTATTTTATGACAACATTTGGTTGGGTATACTTTTCAGAATAAATATACAATAAATTTACATAAAATTTTTACCGAAATGCAAATAAACCATCTATTTCAATCAGTGAACCTATTTTTTTTGCCTAATATATCTTTGAAATTATATTTAAAGCAATAATATAGCTGGCGTAAACAACATTTTTCATTTTTCACAACATAAAATACTCCATAAAATATTTATTTTTTCCTAATTTAGGAAATATTTTAGGTTCACTAGATTGATCTTGTGTATTTTCATTATCATGGAAAAAATTAGATTAAAAATATTTAATAAAATATGAGAAAAGTGTACATAATCAAAAACTGCCATTAAAATTCCAAGTATCAAATGCTGGCTTATTACATAAAGTATACGTAAAATAAAAGAAAAATTGGAAGTGTAGTAACAAATAATAACAATAATAAACATATTAGTAACAAATATGTTTTTATTGACTATGTCAAAAATTAATTAAAAATATTGCAGTTTTAATCCGGGACTCTTGTATCCCCTTCACACCTAATGAATTTGCCCTGAAGAAATGTTTGTATATTAAGTTGGTTGGTTGTATTCAGATTATCTGGCGCCGTCAGCAACACGAGGGCTATAATGCGCCGAAACTTTCGTCATTAAACAAGCCAACATACATTTACAAACACCCATGCCTAACACGGGACTCGAACACGCAACCTCGAGGTCTAGAAGCCAGCACGCTAACCACTATACCGTTTGGTCGGAGTTTGTATATTAAAAATTTAATTTAGAATTGTGACTTTTTCAGTCAGAATGTGATGTCATATTTGAGATTGATCAGAGAAATTCCTTTTTGGATGTTCATCTGAGTTATACATAGATGTTGCGTTGTACGGGTTCGAAAGATTTGAAGCCAAAATCAGATCAAAACTTGCAGAAATTTATTCCAAAATAAATCTTCACAGTTCTCTTACAGCTCCAGAACTTCTCGTTCTAGTAGACACAATACAGCTCTTTTCACCTCAATAGAGCACAAAACAGCAGTTAAAAACTTGACAACAACTGCTAAATCGCCGCGAAAGACAATGCAATACAGTTCGCTCAGTATATCCAGTCAACTAATTCAGTGACTCAAAATCCAAGAACTAACTTCAGTCAACTATCGGACTCAGCTAACAACTAGCTCCATGACTCAAAATCAGTCAACTACTAACCCTACTCACGGCCGTCCTTATATAGGAGTGGGGAACTTTCGTGAATATTCCAGAGATAGACATTTGGAGAACTTTCCAGAGAGTAGTCGAAAAGTCCTTATACATGTACTTGGGATACATGTACCCATACATGTACCGAAAATGTAGCCAAATGGTTGCCAAGTTTGGCGATATTTGGCGATTTCTCGCCAAATTTGGCGAGTAATTTTTGTCGCCAAAACCGTCGCCAATTTGGCGAGATTCCCATTACCATAATGTTAAATGCCCTGCCCCTTGAAACTCGCTTCCCAGAGTTACCTCTGTAAAACCCGTTATCAAGCATTGAGAGATTCATTGCAGGGAAACAAACCAAGACGAACCATTGCACTGCCTTACGCGAGATGAACATAAATTTTACTATTTACAAAATTAACACTACGAAATATTTACAAATATACAAAAATTCGTAACAATAGTATTTAATTGCTGATAAATAGAAGATTCCCCAAGTTTTCCTCAGCGTGCTTAAATTGCGGTTGTCTCTTTTCTATTATGTTGGTTGGTTTGTACGCTCAACGATCTATTTTTATGCACAATGACGGCTAATCAGGCCGAGACCTAAAGCTTAACGTGGATTCCGAACCGCAACGAATATCCATACCTAACCCGGCATTCGAACCCGGAACATTTGGCATGCGAGGTCAGAGCGCTAACCCCACAGCCATGGGCTATGTTCTATTATGTAGTCATCAACTGTATACTATCACAACTTCCCAAAATCATTGAACTATTTCTGATTTTTTATTTAAATTTAAATTTTCAAATAAATAACACAATGTGCAATTGTAAATAAACAATTTGTCAGAAGCAATTAATTACATTAATTTTATAAATTGGTATACATTAATTTTTGTTTTGTATGAGGAGGGGAAAAAAAAAAAGACATAAGAAAATATAGTCCAGAAATAATAATACACAATATTATTGAGTTGTATAATATAAAAACTAAACTATTCTGCTGGATATTATTTTGTTGTTGTTGTTACTAAGTATTTATGCCAAAATGGAACTATTGCTTAAAGTACTTTTAAGCGTTTTTCTCTTTAGAGAAAAATAAAGTGATGGTGAGGCATTAAAAATGAGAAAATATGGGATACATTATTTAACAATTATAAATTGATTTGTTTGTCAAGTATTCCTGACTATAAGTCGGACTTGTAAACAAGTGAATGGCTTAGTAATGTTTATAATTGGATTACTGATATTCAAAAGATCTTATTTTATAAATTTGGATGACGCAGTTTGTAAGGAAACAAGTCAAATTTCAAATAGTTTGAAGTGCAAAAATTTTTTGTACCTCAAATAGAAGCTAAAATACTTATTTGTATTTGCTCCGAACAGGGTCTTTCGGACTCTCTAAATTTAAAATGACGTCACTGCAAATCAGTGAGAGACAGAAATAAGAGACCAGTTGCTTGTTGCATAGACAGGTAAAGAATTTTGAAAACACGGGTTTACAAAATTAGTTACGGTATTGTAATGTTGCAACAAATTGTAAAATTTGTTTACAACAGAACGAGTTTATCACTTTATTGGCAAAAAAGTGCCCTAAGACCCACATAGGCTTAATCCAATGCTAACGTTTCTACGGATTTTCTGTAGTTTTCTTAAGTTGTCACTTATTTTTCCGTAGTTCTTGCATATTTTCTTTAGCTTTTGCGGTTTTACGAATAATTTTTTAAAACCTATGCGATATATCTTTTCCTAATAATCTTGAAATTCAGCCATACTTTTGCTATTGTTAAAATTAACGTTGTTTTCGCTGAGTGGCGCTGATGTAATATACGCTATTGTATATTGTGTTCATTCATCGTATTGTAAGAGTATTTGGTCATATGGAAAACGTAATAAGAAGTAAATATCCATGAAAACTATTGAAGATCCATAAAAAAGTAGGAATCTCTACTTTTTACTTTCAATTACCCATATGTATTCATAGGGTAGTAAAAATATAGCGTTCGATAGAAAAAAAAAAAGAAAGAAAAAATGCATTCTTCTACGTCAGTGATTCTCAACCACTGTGCCGCGGCACTTTTGTGTGCCGCCAAATTTTTAAAGTATAACACCGAATTTGAGAAATGTATATAGTAAAAATTATAATGCTTTTTTTATTATAAGTTAAGTTTAAATTAAAGAAAAGTTCTTTTATATTTATGAATATTGTAACGAAGATTTTTCACTTTCACAGCTTCGTTACATATTTCTCTGTGTCTCGTTTTTGACCTATTTTTTACTCTAGAAATTTACATACAACCTCCTGCAGGTGTGTGAGTGTGTGTCTTGTTGTCTGGTATTTGGAAAGCACATCCGTTGAGACTTTGTTTCCTAAGAATTCCGCGGGCAATTTCAAAGATCACTTCGCCACTTTCAAATTAGATTTCTACGCAAAATTGTCATTGACCAGTTGACAACATTAGAGGAGAGAATTATTCATTATTTCCCAAATTTAGATATAAAAATAATATTGTGATAAAAGATACTTCTGTATTTGAATTAACTTTGAATGAAGAGGAAGAACTAATTTCGCTTTCTAATAATCGAGATTTAATTTTAAAATATTCAGAAGAATCAATTAATTCCTTCTGGATTAACATTAGATGCGATTATCCCATGATAGCCAAAAAGCTTTAAACATATTATTACAATTTTCTACATCTTATTTGTGTGAATTCGGATTTTCAGAATTAACCAACATAAAAACGAAAAAAAGATCGAGACTGTTACATGTAGAAGACGATATGAGAGTAGCATTGTCATTTTTACGACCAAATATAAATGAAATTATCATAAAACATCAAGCACAAATTTCTATTTAAAAGTATTCTCATTATTCATTTGTAATTAATCCCTTAATAAACGTACTGTTGTTTTTGTAGTACATATTATATTGTTTTATTTTACATTCCAAATTACTATCATAAACTATTTTACACAGTGTATTATAGATAAGTAAACAACTTTTAAACTTATCTTTTTCTTTGTGTGCCGCCAAATTTTGAAATCGTTAAAAGTGTGCCGCGAGAAAAAAAAAAGGTTGAGAATCACTGTTTTAGAACATACTGATTTAAAAAAAAGTGATCTTGAAATTTTTTTTGTGTGTCTGTGATCGGCATAACTCCGAATAAATTAACCTACGATGTTCAAATTTGGTGTGAGGGTTGGTGGTGGCTATGGCACCTACCATTACAGTTTTCGTCAAAATTGTGCATGCGCGTAAGGTAGCCGCCATTGAAAAAAATCATGTTTTTCAATGATTTCTAAAAAATAACTCGAACGATTTTGATCAAAATCGCTGTGATGGTGCCTCTGAAGGTGCTCTAAACATCCCCACCTCCGAAATTCCCGTAAAAATGCTTTAATGGCGTGAAAAGTTGAAAAACGAATGCCTTCAACACAGAGTTCTCTTTGCTTGAACATAGCTCCCCAACGATCGTTTTTTCTCCTTTTCCTCAGTTTCACTTATAAGAAAGGATAATATAAGAATTATCGAAAAGTATATCGCCAAAAACACCAATTTGGCGAAGTTTTATTTGTTAATATTATTCGCAAAAAAAACAGACTGATCATTTTCTTAAAGCGAATGATGAAAATATAAAAACGATAAATGACACAAATCCATATTAGTAATATAGAGTAATTAAAAGTTGTGCGATGTGTCACACTTCTAGTTAGCAGTTGTGTTATTTCTTTCAAAGTTATGGATTTTTTTCTGGAAGACCTTACATTTGAAATGCAGACATTTTCATTGGCTGATAAAGTATATTTTTCAATATGCGTTTCCAAGTTATTTGATACAACAAAAGATTGCTTAAATTCGGACGAAAGAAAATACATCCAAGTACACTTGATTTCTTATGCTATAGAAAGAAGACAGTATCTCCAGTAAAAAAAAAAAAAAAAAAAAAAAAAAAAAAAAAATAATTAATGTTAAAAGGAACCATTTAACTTCCATTATTTTAAATAGTAAATTATATTCAATTCAGATACAAATACATTCGGGACGAAATTTTAATCACTTGAGAAAAACTACACTACGGGTGTGGAACATCGCACAACTTTTAATTAATCTATAATACTGACGCGGATTACCATTTTTATATTTTTATCATTCATTTAGCAAAAATGACTAGTTTTGCGATATTTTTTGCGATAATACTTGTATGGTTCTTAAAAAAAGGGGGGAAAAAAAACTTACCAAAATGATGATTTTGGCGATATACTTTTCGAAAATCCTTATATTATTTCCACCTTTATAAGTGAAACTGAGGGGGAGAAGAAAAAACAATCGCTAACGAGGTATGCTCAAGGAAAGAGAACTCTTTGCTAAAAGGCATTCGTTTTTCAACTTTTTACCCAATTAAAGCATTTTTAACGGAATTTTGGTGGTGGGGATGTTTAGAACACCTTAAGGGGAATTAATTCAGCGATTTGGAACAAAATCGTTAGATCCGTTTTTCAGCAATTGCTGAAAAACATGATTTTTTCAATGGCAGCTACTTTATGCGCATGCGTGATTTTGACGAAAACTTTAATGGCAGGTCCCTGTGCCATCACCATCTCTCACACCAAACTGGAACATCGTAGGTCATTTTGCGATTATTTTAAATAATAAATTATATTCAATTCAGACACAAATACATTCGGGACAAAACTTTATCTGCTTTAAAAAAAAAAAAAAAAAAAAAAAAAAAACTACACAAAGACAGCATTACACGCCTCAGTGGCAGGTTTTATTAACGACTAATGACAAATTGGGAAAACCAAGTTCAAATTTTTCTACTTTATTTCCATTTTCTCATAATCAACTGCCGAGTCTTTCTTTTCAGTCTTATTAATTAGCGGCTCGAGTGCTCGTACTGGAGCACGAGCATTTAATCGGGTGAAAAATCCCAATGACGGAACAAAGAAGCATAAGCAGGAGAAAATCTACGAGTCTGATTTGGCGACACTCCAACATTTTTTTTTTTTTTTTACTCTTTCTGTAGAAGACTGCAGAAAAGATATGTGCTTTTCAGAATGTATCAGCGCACAAGTTCAAGAAGTGGAAATTTCTTGGGATTTCGGCTCGAAAAACTGACGGAATTGTAACTGAAATTCTCGAAAAGGGATTTCGTGCTAAATTAGAAAAAGATGTAAATGTTTATGAAGTGGAAACGATGAACAGGGATAAAAAAAAAAAAAACTGTAATTGAGAAATCAGGTCTTCTCAAGTATATTAATTGAGACATTTTCCTTGTATTATATTTTCAGTTGTACCTACAAAGTTATTAAATCCTTTTATATTGTCTTTGATTTTATGTGTTTGTTTGTGACGGGTAAATTTTCAGAGGACAAGTTTCACTTAATTTATGAAAATGAGCTGAAACTTGACAGATAGACTTCTTGTCAATAGACTTCTTGACAGATAGACTTCTACCACATTTGGGGAGCTGTTACTAAAAGACCGCTTTTACACGTGTTTTTCTTTTGTCGCTTTGGAAGTCACTTGTCATCATCCAATTAATCTGAAACAGGGTTGATAGACTCGTTCTCTATGGAAATACATTTGGGAGCAAAAAAAAAAAGTCAGCCGATGCATGAAAATGCTTTTTTTTTTCAAGGGGTTAAACATTATAAAATTTTGTTCAAACTCAATATAGCTTAAATAAGATAAAATCAAATTTGGCAATGCATATAAATGATTCATATTAAAAACTTTAATTTTTTAGGGTTCAATTTTTTTCTGGTTATAAATAATTTTATTTTATATTCAAAATCATTTAAGGTATACTTATACATTAGGAATTTCAAAATTTGACTCCAGTCTGCATTTTTGTTTTTTTGTTTTAAAATATTCCCGAATTCATTAGCTTTAAAATAATATAATTTTCTTTCTGAGACTCAATTTACTTTTTAAATTGCAGTGGTTTTTGTGAACCTGTTTTGTATCACGTTCATTAGTGTAGTAAACTTTCAACGCGTTTTCTGAAGAATGACATTTTGGTGTTATATGACTTAACGCCAAAGGTCATAACTTCCTAATAAATTGCCCGATTTACAAAATTCTAATTTTGTTCTGAAAACACAATTTGTGAATGTGTTTTCTATGGAGAATCTAACATATATTTTTATAAACAAATTTTTTATGAATATTTTAATCTTAATTTTTTGTTAAAAACTAGGTATTTTTTTAAACTTTTTATTTAAAAATTTATAATTAAATAAATATTGCAGCCAAATTCAAAATTCTCCATAGAAACATGCGTCAATATAATATCTTTTATTTGCAGTAAAAATCATACCTTTAAGTTAATTACAAGTTTATTTATGTATGTTCTAATAATGTTCTAATTAGTCACTTTAATTGCAATTAGCTGATTAAAAAATTGACGGAAAAAAAAAGTTTATATATATAAATGCATAATTTTTAATACCGATATACTGCCAAAAAAGATTTAAATTATTACCTAAAAATTAAAGAAAATCATCTCAATTGTATATGTATACCTTAACGAAACTTATCGAAAACAATAATAATTGGAATTATTGATTTTATAAATTTTATCGTCTGTTCTAGAAATCATGTTCTTTCCTTTAATTTTTTTCCTTAAATAGAACTATCATTTTTTGAAAAACGAAGCAGGATATAATTAAGGTTAAGGTATTTTTACTAGATGTATTGGAGATTTTCTGTCGTAAGAGCTCTACAAATGCTATACTGTATTGGCACATCGTTCAATAAAGATATGTTTGATACTTTTTTCTTCCACATTGAGTACTGCCATGTAAGAGCACTGAAGAAGTCAATTTTTCGAAACTTTTCGCATTGCCGATCAATTAAGTTTAAAGTAACAAAATTAATTAGTGTTTCTTTTATTCTTAAACTGAAAATTATTAGTTTGAATTTTTCAAAATTAGTGTACAGTAGGAAGAAAAAAAAAAAAAAAAAAAAAAAAAAAATCCGAATGATGGCTATATCTTGGATTACAATAGATGAAAAAAATGTACCGTTTTAATTCATAGAAGGTTTTAAATAATTTTATTTAGTTCAGTTTTTTGTCATAAGGGTCATCTCTATGTTAAAAACTAAACCAAACTTTAAAAAGTTTAATATTAATCTTATAATACTAAGCCATATTTTAGATTTCATTTATAAATTTTCATTTTATAGACCATTCTCTAAACATTCTTCTTTGAAATTAGAACATGCATAGTAATTTCAATATTACCAAATTTTGGAGCAGTATAATCTTTACTAAGACCTTTTTTAGCCATGAAAAAATAACGATGCAACCAAAATGTTTTTGAAATAATAATACGAATACAAAAAAAAAAAAAAAAAAAAAAAAAAAAAAAAAATCCTCATAGATCACCGTGGAATTAATAGACAAAGACGTAAAAATACAAATAATAGACAATTATTTAATACATTGCAATCTTAAGTAAAAATATACCGAATGTCCATACCGATGGTATTATATTTACATAAAATTTGTCATCAATATTCAGATAATTACTGCGATTTAGCAAGTTTAAACTCGTATATAACGTTCCATTACATTGAAAAAATTTTAAGTTTAAAAAAATAAGTTAATTAAAAAATTGTAATTCTTTTCCCCTTAAGTTAGTGACACATATAAAAAAAAATGAGCGTGATCTAATAGCCCCAACTACTTTCTTAATGTCATATAAAATCTTTACGTAACAATTTTAAATTTGGCAATTTTATTATCATCACTATTAAAGGTTAATTTTTGTTTTTAATCTCATTTGGACTAAGTACACAATCGGTCTATATTCATCTCTGTTAATTATGTTACATTGAATTTCATATATGATTGTGTTACTGTATTAATTTTGTATTGGCCTTTCATCAAAAAAAAAAAAAAAAAAAAAAAAAAATATATATATAATATATAAAATATATAATAATATATAATATATAATATATAAAATATATAATAATATATAATATATAATATATAATATATAAAATATATAATATATAAAATATATAATATATATATAATATATATATATATATATATATATATATATATATATATATATATATATATATATATATATATATATATATATATATATATATATATATATATATATATATATATATATATATATATATATGTATATGTATATATGCTGGGAATGTCGGGTGGTGGACCTTAAAAATTACACCTCTCTGCAGTATTGAGCTTTGCCCTCAGCTCATGTGGCGATTTTTTTTTCTTCAAAAAATAATGAACAGAAATTTTTTATAAAGGGAATACGAAGTATTCTAAATCGAATCAAAATACATATACATTGTACGTTTTAATTTTTAAAAGATAATTGGATCAAGGCTGACGTACAGTTAACCCTAGGTCTTAAGTCCATGACCATTAAAAAGTTTTTTTTTTTTTTTTTAATTTTTTTTTTTTTTTAATTTGAGCTTTATAGAACAGCGATAGCTTAATGCAACTGAGCAACATCAGAATACACCTCTTTTTCTACAAGCAGTCGCATCTAGCGTATGTCCACACAATGCCTCTCCTGCTCATACCCAAACGTTACGTGTGAACGGGCCCCGGCTCTCACTTTTGCATAAATGAAGACAATATACATGGGCTTAAAGTCAAAGGTAAAAGATAGGGGCTCATGTCAAAGTTTTTTTCAGTTAGAGTTTAATTTATTTATTCATTTACACCCCCTCCCCCCCTCCCCCCAATATTGTACCATACAATCTTAAACAAATTACTTTGGTGTAAACCGCAATATTCTACGACATTTAAGAGGATCCAGG
Organism: Linyphia triangularis; assembly: GCA_963978545.1. Taxonomy (NCBI): domain Eukaryota; kingdom Metazoa; phylum Arthropoda; class Arachnida; order Araneae; family Linyphiidae; genus Linyphia; species Linyphia triangularis. Next base: position 7,882,482 of record OZ021723.1, on the reverse strand, counting down.
ATACAAAATTTTAATTTGCCGACCAAACGGTATAGTGGGTTAGCGTGCTAGTTTCTATACTAAACTTCAACTTAACTTGACATCACTAGACGGTAGATCTTCACAGTGCTCATAGGCATTTAATCCATTTTGGCGGCGTGAAAGCATAATGTTCCCCAAACCTTATAGCCATTTGCTCTCTACAGGGTTGTGGTTTGGCGAACATTATGCTTTCACGCCGCCAAAATAGATTAAATGCCTTTGAGCACTGTGACGATCTGCCGTCTAGTGATGTCAAGTTAAGTTGAAGTTTAGTATAGACCGTGAGGTTGCGGGTTCGAGTCCCGTGTTAGGCATGGGTGTTCGTAAATGTATGTTGGCTTGTCAAATGACGAATGTTTCGGCGCATTATAGCCATCGTGTTGCTGACGGCGCCAGATAATCTGAAAACAACCAACCAAAATTTTAGTTTCTTTAATGTTTGTTGGATCCACACAATTTTTTATTTAGCTGTAGAACAGTGTACTGGTCTATAAAATCTATTAAAAAAATTTTAATTTGTTTTTTAATTAAAATTTTATAATTACTATAAAACAACGTATTAAATATTTTGATACAACTTAGTAAAAAATATCTTAATTAACTTAAAAATTGTATGTATGTGTTCACAAATATATAACAAGAAAATTTACCAAACTCAATTTTGATATTTATAGCGGATATTAAAATAAAAAAATTAACTCAAAAAGTTAATATTTTTTTTCTTTCATAATTAAAAAAAAAAATCATAACTGGAATAAAAAACAAATTTTTAAAATTTTGTTTGGTAAATATCTTCTAAAGAGTTAATACAATATGCATGGGGAATTCGGTGTATGTAACTTAAACACAAATGAAGTTATTTCCAATTATGTAAATAAAATCTAAAAAAATCATCAGTGAGAAAAATCTGTTTAAAGTTCATGCAGAAACTTCAGCGTCAGCTGTAGGATATTAATTTGACAATTGCAAGCCTACGGAAAGGGGTAGCATTATAAATAAGGCATAAAAATGATCATAATTAAACATATTTTTTAAAGCAAAAATTTTGACAATTTTGAAAATGTTTGGGCCTTGAACTCTTTTAAAATCAATATTTAATCCTTCGTTCAGATTTTTTTTTTCACGTATTGTATCTGGACATTTAAAATAGCTTCGATAAATTAGTTTTTTGGGAAGTTCGTTAGAGTTAGATACTGTATTATATTTTTGAGATATAAAAAATTATTTTAGTTTCCTCAACGTGCTTAAATGTCACATTTTTTTTTTTTTTTTTTAATATATTGCTGCCATCTATTGCACACAATTTCAATTCTCCAAAGTTGCTGGCAGACCAAACGGTATAGTGGTTAGCGTGCTAGCTTCTAGACCGCGAGGTTGCGGGTTCCGAGTCCCGTGTTAGGCATGGGTGTTTGTAAATGTATGTTGGCTTGTCTAATGACGAATGTTTCGGCGCATTATAGCCCTCGTGTTTTAATCTGAATACAACCAACCAAAATTGGTGGATTTTTTCTGCAGTCGTGAATAAAATATTCATCAGAGGCAGAAATCTTGGTCTTTAACTTGATATTTCTGAATTTTGGTATTGTATAATGGAAGACAAACAAAAGAAAACGCAACATATACAAAAAAAAAAAATCAACAACATCTAGAGATAAATAAGATTGTTTTCCTTAAGTTGTACTTCTTTGTTCGCTTTCCAGATTAATATTGCATGATAAATTTTAAAAATAATTAATAGTTCCTTTGATATTTCCATCAAAGGATTACGAAATTGACCAGCAAATAACACATTAGAAATTAACTCATCGGAGAATATATCAAGATAATTATAATAAATTTGGAATTTCTCTTTGCGGAAAACTCGACTGTTTTATTTAAGGCAAAAAAAAAAAAGTAATTTAAATTAGTAAAATTCATAACAAAAACAACCTAAAAAAAAAAAAAAAAAAAAACCTAATCAAAACTTCATGCAATGCACAGATGTTGTTGTTTAAAAATATATTTGGCTTTTCATTATGAAATAATTTGAAGAAAAGTTAGTCGGATGAACGGTTCTTCTTGCTTTGCGGAAATAATGAAAATCCTAATATTTATTTAATAAAACTTTCTAAAAAAATAATTTTTATTGAAATTTTTTTCATTTCAGTTTGATTGAATTAAAAAGTTTATAAAGTACTGCTAGAATTTCCGAAATGGTGCCATCGAAGTTGTTTTGCAAAGTAAATCCGATTATCCCCATGTCTAGTAAAAGTTGCTAGCTCCAACGTCAATCAATAAGTTTTGCGATTAAACTTTTCTCGTGTCACGAGAAAGAACTTGGATTTTGAGAGGAAACAAATCTTTTTCTTATTCATCAAACATTTATCCCGGAGAACTTAAAAAGACTTATTTCGTTGATCGGAAGTGGAAGTAAAAGTAATTCGTCAGTGTTTTGCAATCTCAAGAAATGGGGAAACAGTTTTTGTACCTGTACTTCACAATCATATGTTTTTCAGATAACTTTTTAAGGTGCATTATAAATTCAGGATTTTTACTCGAGCATTTTTACCGAAACAAATCAATCAATAAAATGAAATGTAGTCAATTTGGCAATAAACAGGGCCTGATTTACCATTAGGCCCACTAGGCCCGGGCCTAGGGGCCCCCAAATTTGGGGGCTCCTCAAATTTTGAAAGTTTTCTTAAAATTTTAAATATAATGGTCTTTTTATGGGAAGTACTGAACAAAAAGATTTTTTTTTTAATTACACATCCACAAATTTCATATTTTTTATAGTCACAGAGAGTTAAGTTAGATAGATTAACCTAATAAATCCTAATTAAGCAAATCTTTCCGATTCAGCCAATCATATACAACTTCCTCATATGTACACGGAGACAAGGGCTTTATGCCGCTGTTCTTCTTCTCTCGCCTCTTGTAAAGAGATGTTCACCAACCATATGCAACTTCTTACATTATGAAATGAAAGAGTCTTTGTGATTGGTTGGTTTGCAGGCTCTTCCGTGGACTTTTTTGGCCCTCCTTTTTGATGAGATCGTGGAAACAGTGGAAAGGTTACTTTGTATTATTTACAATTATTGTTATAAAATTAAGTCATCTTTATTATTATATAATTTGCGGACCCTGTGGTAAAATATAAGTTTAAAATACAGGAAAGTGTGCTTTAAAATCAGTGTTCATGGGGGGGGGGGTCTTGATTAATTCATAAATTTTTAAGCAAATCAAGATCATACTAATTATAACAAAAAAATCGTGTGAAAGTAAACTATGAGTTTTAATTGTAAAAAGTTAGTCTTGACGAATGTAGCTTGATCTGGTAATATTGTGGCGTAAGGAAATAAATACTTGCTATTGGGGCCCCTCTCTGAATGTTGGGCCTACAGTAAAAAAAATTCTAAATCAGGCCCTGGCAATAAAGCTGAATTTATAGTTAATATCTCTGCGTTTGACTTATCACTCAAACCCATACCGTCTGTCATTTTCTGTCATATTATTCAAGCGCTTAACACAGCATATTATAGTCCAGTAATTTTGAATTAGGTCGAAACCTTAGAGAGCACATTTTTTTTTCCTCCTACTCAACCACACTAACGAGAGGATATTGATCCAGTGACGGACTTATTGTGGACCAGACTATTATTACGTACACATAGGCGTTCAATGAGAAAGGATCGAGAATATGACCTTCCGATCACGAGATCGACGTCTCAACTATCGATATAGATAAACCACTGAATAGACCACTGTTCCAATGTCAATGCAAAGAGAAAAAAACCGCAGGGGATTGCGAAGCTGGTGGGATGATTAACCAATCACAGTTCACTTTTATAGTTGGATGGGAATACGAAAAACCTTGTAAAGTGTTAGAGTATATATTTTTTTGCTCATTATTACTAATTAAGGTCTACTATTGACATTTCTGCTGTGTACAACCCAAAATTTTAGTTTCAGTCCTCGGCAATCGGTATTTTTTATCCCACCAATTGCATCTGGCAACGGCTTCATTTTCCCAGCGTTAAGCAGTCTATCCAGTTGTTTATCTATATCGATGCAGCTAACCAGGTCACTGGGGCCCTGATTTACAAGTAACAAATTCTAATTTAATAATAAGGGGGGGAATTCAAATTCCTTTCCTATAGTGAACTCTACAGCTTCAATTAATGATATTTTACCAATTTTAAGATTTTTATTGTATATAGGTTACAAATCAGGATTGAAAACATCTTTTAGTAGAAAATTGAAAGATAAAATATGATGTTTTAAAATATTTAATATGCGTTTTTTGTTCAAATAAGCCTTGGCAGAAACTTGAGTTATATACACAATATTTTAAGGAATGCCGATACCCTTATATTAACTTCGATTTCGTGTGTCGATGGCGGAGGTATCTGCGGAGAACTAATTAACCGCTTTCCGGCATCCAATTGAGTTAAAACTTGGCAGATAGATTCGATGTCGATTACAATGTATTTTTTTTTTAATTTTTGAGGCTAGAAGTGTTACTAAAGTGTCGCTTTTATAAAATACTAATGAACCGACTTGCCTTCATCCAATCGCGCTAAAATAGCATTCAACCGACCATTGAAGAAACTCTTTCCTGTTGCCAATATTTGTTTTAATAAATAAATAATGAAATTCTTTTAACCTGAATAAATAAATGTTATTTGGATGTAAGTGCATAAATTACCGTTCATTTTTAATAAATAAATTTTGAAACGTAGTTTACAGCACATTTTGCTGATAGAAATTAAAATTAGATGCAAACACCAATCACATACTGTTTACAGAATCAGCGGGGTGTTAAGGAATATAAAAATTGGCAATGCATATAAAGGATTTATATCAAAAACTTTTTTTATTAGATGTATTATTAAATTATACTTTATTTGTAAGCAGGTGTTGAAATTTGCTGTTGCGCGGTTGCCCAAGTCAACTAGATTTTTAAAAAAGCAACTTTACGAAAATTTTCAGTTGTCCTTTTAGCAACCAGACATTTAATTTCACTTACATGATAATTAGTATAGAACACTAATCAATCGTAATCTCTTTTTCATAAATGAAATATTTGTTTTGATAATTAGATAAAACTAATCAATTATAAGCACTTTTTTTTTTTTTTTTTTTGCAAGTTTAAATAATTCATTCTAAAAACAGCAAACGGAATTTCTTGTTGTCATATTCTGTAACACAGAAAAATTTAAGGGCAACAAACTTCACTTGAGGTCAATCAAAATCAATTCAGTGGTTATCCTTGGGGCAACAATAAGAATACCTGAGATTCGACCCCTGTTTGCAAGAGTTCATTTAAGTAATATTTGTACTGTGAAAAAAGCAACCAAAGTGAAAAGTTTTACATATCCAGTATTTTGAATGCAATCAATTTTGCCGAAAAGTTTTACTTGTAAATTTTTTTCTGTTGATTATACAAATACAAATAAAAATTTTAAGACCAACAACAAGCACAAGGTCCAACAGGGTTGGTCGAGTAAATATATATATACACGCATTTAGAAATAGGAAATAATTTGCATACAATAGTTACAGGATCATACACACAATATACAATAGTTACAGGATTATGCAACACAATATACATAATGCAATACAATATACAAAGTTGACACAGCGTTTGACAATCATATTGGAAAAATGCAATACATAATGCAAGCTGATAAATTTTATAAAAGCCAACAGTACGCAAACATAAGTAACCAAATATAGTAACAAAATAACCTAAATTAAATGTATACAAAGCGCAAAATATAAGTTACTTACCTAGCCAGTGTAATCCCCCAGTGCATATCTAACTGTTTCTTAAAACTCTTTACACTCTCCGAATTTACAACATTTGCTGGCAAATCATTCCAATAATTGATAATGGTATTGTAAAAATAGTGTTTTCGCCCTTCCCCATTAAATTGAGATTTGAACAATTTACACCCATTTCCTCGCGTCCTATTGTCAGTTTCGAATTCTAATCAATCTAAATATAAATCAATCTAAATTATCAATCTAAATATGCTTAAAAGTTTCGAAGTGGGTGTTTAAGAACCATCTACTATAACTTTATAAATTTATTAAACTTTCAAATTCAAACAATTGTTTAATGTTTGGATGTGCAAATTTTAACATCTGGTGCAGGCGTAATCGTTACTTTAAGCCATTTATTAATATTTACGGACTATCGAGATTGGATGAGTAACAATCGATTTATGTATCATTTATTTTATGAACACTGCCCAGATTTCACCACTTCTTGGATACCATAAGCGTATGCCATAAATTATTATTTATTCTTTATAAAAAGAATATAAAAAGTTTAAGGGGACTGTTAAGTCAAAAATAAAAATTCTTCAATTTTTGTCTAAAATTCATGAAATTTTTTGCGCAGTTCAATACCAATTAGATGAAACACAACCTAAAATTTCAAAAATTTATATTGATTTTTTTTCAAGAAATTAAATTTTTATTGAAAAATTTAGCGTTTTTTCCGTAATTTTAGAAACGCTCCTTGCGATTCAATTTTTTTGCAATCTGTCTCAATTTTTTTGTACAAGCTAATTGAATAAATATTGACATAATTGTGCATGGATTTTGAATTTGACTCATTGGTTAATTATTTAAAAGTAAAACTTTGGTACAATGGCAAAAAAAGTAAACTTTTTAAATACGAAAATTGCTGTAAAACAATAAAAAAATACCAGATTCCAAAATCCATGCACAATTGTGTTCAAAATAGTATAGTAAACAATATCTCTAAATTAAAAAAAAAATACATCAACTTTTGAATCGCAAGGAACAAATCGAATACCCTAAAAATCTTAAAATACACATGAAGAGAAAAATGCAATTTAAGAAGTTGAAATACATACGATTTCTGATATGCGCGCTTACAAAAACTCAAATAATATTCTTAGTTCTTCTCGGATCAGCAAAAGTAAGGTATGTACTGAAAGCTAGAATTGAAGGCTATATATTTCCACTATAATATAAAAATAGAAATTTTTGAAATTTTTGCCTTAACAGTCCCCTTAAATAACATTTCACTTTATCTCAATATTTAAATGACTGTAGTTGCCCGAAATTACGTACAGTTCTACTCAGTGGTGTAGTGTAAAATAAAAAGGTGTGGGAACGCTAAGTCGTGTCGTTATGCAAAAGTATACTTTTTTTCTTTGGGAGGAGGGGGAAGGCGGAAATGACTACTAAGAATAAATAATATTATAAATAATATTATTTAAACTATTTTTTAAACTATTAAGTTATATGGATTTTAAAACAATTTGCCTTACACAACCCTTTTTAACAGATCGTTTGACACTTTGTAAATGGATTATAAGACATGTTCAAATATATTATTGACACAAATTTTTTAAACAGATTTTTTAAGACAATTTTTAAACAGATTATCTGCAACACATTTCAAACAGATTATTGACATGGTTTCTTTTTAACAATTTCCATTCAGAAAAATTTCTATAAGAGATCGAGTTTCGATTCAGACGCTCTCGAAATCTGTTTTCAAAATGAATTTTAAAATATTGCGATCGTTGCAGATGTCGATTGAGAGTTTTTATGGTTTTTCTCTTTCTCGAGATGAAAATGTAGGGAAGTTCTTCTTGCTTGATAGACCCTTCCTTTTCTTTTCAAAATTTGCTCCATTAATAAAATGAAATTAGTAACTAGAAGCGTGTTAGCAACTAGTATGTGTTTTGCAAATACTTGAACTTTCCAGTTCAGCTCTGAAATTATGGATCAAAAACGAAAGCATAATTCTCAGGAAAGAACTTTTTCGTTTTCTTAATCGATTTTGCGTTTAGTGTCACGTAAAGAAAAAAAAAATTTAAATATAAATTTAAAAAAAAAAAAATTAGGTGAGGGAACGCCGTTCCCCTTTTTAAAAAGGTAAAGGATCGTCGTTCCCACGCGTTCCCGCTCCACTACACCCCTGGTTCTACTAACAAGGGGACCTTACGGTCTCGGAAATTCAGATCGGGATGAGACTCGGCAGATTGGTACTATACTTTAAGGGTATCCACAAAGTAAAGCAATAAAGCGCACTAGCCATCAGGGCCTGATTTACCATTAGGCCCACTAGGCCCGGGCCTAGGGGCCTCCAAATTTGGGGGCCCCCAAATTTTGAAAGTTTTCTTAAAATTTTAAATATAATGGTCTTTTTATGGGAAGTACTGAACAAAAATAATTTTTTTTTTTAATTACACATCCGCAAATTTTATATTTTTTATAGTCACAGAGAGTTAAGTTAGATAGATTAACCTAATAAAACCTAATTAAGCAAATCTCTCAGGTTCAGCCAATCATATACAACTTCTTCAAATGCACACGGAGACAAGGGCTTTACGCCGCTGTTCTCCTTCTCTCGCCTCTTGTAAAGAGATGTTCACCAACCAACCAACCAAACATATACAACTTCTTATATTATGAAATGAAAGAGTCTTTGTGATTGGTTGGTTTGCAGGCTCTTCCGTGGACTTTTTTGGCCCTCCTTTTTGGTGAGATCGTGGAAACAGTGGAAAGGTTACTTTGAATTATTTACAATTATTGTTATAAAATTAAGTAATCTTTATTATTATATAATTTGTGGACCCTGTGGTAAAATGTAAGTTTAAAATACAGGAAAGTGAGATTTAAAATTAGTGTTCATGGGGGGGGGGGTCTTGATTAATTCAAAAGTTTTGAGGAAATCAAGGTCATACTAATTATAGCAAAAAAATCGTGTGAAAGTAAACTATGAGTTTTAATTGTAAAAAGTTAGTCTTAACGAATGTAGCTTGATCTGGTAATACTGTGACGTAAGGAAATAAATATTTGCTATTGGGGGCCCCTCTCTGAATGTTGGGCCTACCGTAAAAAAAATTCTAAATCGGGCCCTGCTAGCCAGAAGATTCCGAGAAAACAGGCTCTAAAGTATAATGCACAGCTTATATACTAGTAGAGATTTCTGCTCTGCAACTCCCGGTGGCTAAGTGGTTAGCGTGATGGGTTCCCGTACGGGCGATCAGGGTTCGATACCTCGTGAGATAATTTTTTTGTTTGTTTTTTGTCATTTTATAAAATAACTGTTACAGCTAACTGAAATTTGAATGAAAGATAACACTTTTTTTAAATAAGTAAAGTGTTTTAATGAAGGCACATTAAAACTCTATTTACTATTCTCACAAACAAGTGATTATAAATTTTGAGATATTATAAGCTGTAGAGAAATAAATGAATTTTGCAATAAACATGAAGAATCAGTTTCTATATGGAAGAGTAGGAATGTTGTCCTACTGTACATAAGCAGGAAGTCAGAAATTTTCAAAACCCTAACCGTACTTATCGAACAATAGTTTTACGACTATACAACCCACTTTATAAATTAAATAAAAAAAAATACAACACGAGGTTTCGAACCTGGATCGCTCGTAAGGAAACGAAGCACCCTGACCACTTAGCCACCGGGGAGCTGCTGAGCAAAAATCTCTACTAGTATATAAGCTATGCATAATACTTTAGAGCCTGTTTTCTCGGAGTCTTCTGGCTAGTGCGCTTTCTTGCTTTACTGTGTGGATACCCTGTTACTGTGGAGGAAGGTATAACTACCAATCTGCCGAGTCTCCTCCCGATATCTGAATTTCCGAGACCGTAAGGTCCCCTTGTAAATCAAGTTAATAGGTAGCGTAGTTCGTGCATAATAAAGAGCGCTATCATCTCTTGATGATCATTTCTTGAATCAAGATGCATAATCATGAGCAGATAATTAAGAACTTGCGATTTTTTTATGATTGGCAACCACCGAAGAGATCTCGGTTGTCCTCAAGTAAAGTTTGTTGGTCTTAAGTTTTTTAAAGTTACAGAATATCTAAACTCGAAATACATTTTACTGTTGTTAGAATTATTTCCATAAACGTTTAGTCATAAGATAATTGTAATGTTTACTTGCATAGTCAATGGTAAAAAAAAGAAACTGAAATTTCGGAATGTGGTTCTCCGTTCATTAGTTTTAGCCAAATCCAATTGATTACTTCTATCCCAATTATCATAACAAAATATGCATTTATGAAAAAGGATATAAATTTGTGGTTGCCCAAAGGACAACTGAAATGTTTGTTTAAGTTGCCCATTTAAAAAATCTGTTTGCTTCGATGAGTTTGCTTCGACAACTGCAAATCAAAAATCATTTTTCAATAAATAGTCTTGATTACAGTTAATGGTTATAGGTAGGTTTACTTTGCATAAGTTTGCATACACAATAAACTAGGGAGAAGATAGCCATGGTTGGTTGGTTGTTTTCAGAATATCTGGAGCCGTCAGCAACACGAGGGCTATAATGCGCCGAAACATTCGTTATTTGACAAGCCAACATACATTTACAAACACCCATGCCTAATACGGGACTCGAAACTAGCACGCTAACCACTATACCGTTTGGTCGGGAGAAGATAGCCATGTAACTGGAATAAATGGCGCGAACACATACAAGATTTCACCTCATATCAAAAAATGTTCAATGTTATTTGGAAAGAGGAGGAAAAATACTCGCCAATCATGCAAAAAGTCTCGGTATCGAGCCTCTCTGTGGTACTGCTGTATCTCTTTTTAAAATGAGTAGATAAGATACTGATCATGACAGATATTCATTTTTCAGTTGTCGTACTGCTTGGTGGGAGTCTTTCAGTTTTTCTGCCCTGCGAGATTCACATTAGGAGTGGTTAACCTTAATAGACTTCAAGAAATCCCCTTTTAACCCTTTGCGTCACAAAATCTTCTACCAATCAATCAACGCGAAATGTCAGGGGATCAACGTGAATCAACGTGATCCCCTGACTCAACGTAAAAACCAATCAACGTGAATGAATCAAGGGAACTGGATTGATGGGGATATTTTATCGCAAGTTGGCAATTTTCTTTGTTGGAAAATGATAATTACAGATTTTTTGGTGTAATAATTATTAAACTCTAAATTTTTGACAACTGAAATTTGAAAAAGCGTGTAAGTTATCCAACTATCTATTTTAATATCCAGTCCGCATTTAGATTCGTTCAACATTGAACACTTTAGGTAAATTCATAGAGTTTTTAATTTGCATTTATAAGTTTATCGAAGAAAAACATTTAATAAATAATTTTGGCATTTCAAACATAGAAAGTTCATTTTCGTTAAATTTTAAAAAGCGAATTAAGGCGTATCCAATATTTATTTAACTATTTGAGTACGATGTTTTCTTTTTTAGTTTGTTAGCACTGTTTTTATCCTTTCAGTTATCATGGCATGGTAACTGACATGCCAGATATGCATTATGTTGTTAACTACTCCACTATTTAATATTTGAAGAAGTAAGTAAAAATTGTAAAGATGGTATGTAATATATATAAAGTAGTTTTTGGGATAGCTCCAAATTGTTACTTTTGTTTTCTTTTATGAGGCAATGACAGCGAGGTTGCGGGTTCGAGTCCCGTGTTAGGTATGGGTGTTTGTAAATGTATGTTGGCTTGTCTAATGACGAATGTTTCGGCGCATTATAGCCCTCGTGTTGCTGACGGCGCCAGATAATCTGAAAACAACCAACCAACTTTTATAAGGTAAGTGACCCAAATATGAATACAACATCTAACATGGTCACTACTGTAAAAAAAAAAAAGGTTTAGTTCATTTTTTAAAAGTATATCACAGTATGTATCCGTAAAGCAATGCTAATGAGGTGAAGGAGGGATAAGAGTTTTTCGTTTTTGCAATTCAATACGACTTATCAAAGTAAAGAAGCGATATTCCAGGTAACAAAAACTGTTCTTATAAAATTGATTCATAAGGGTGTCGTTTTTATTTAAAGAGATTCTAACCCTGATAATTCATACCTATTGAGAGAATTAAGGTGGGTTCTTTAATCTTTCAACTATCTTTGTTACGAATTTTGAAATCCATGGCCGTATATTTTCATTAAGGGGGTCTGGTACCGAAAATAAAAAATAAAACTTTATTTATGTACATTTTTATGTCAAAAATTTATCTTAAGTATGAGATACCATTTATATATCTTTGAGATAATGTTATTTTAAATATTGTGTTTAGTTATTTTTAAAAAAATTAAAAACCAAGAAAAATCCATAATAATTGATGTTTGCGTATTTTGATATGTCAAGAATTTTTTTTTTTTTTTTTTAAAGTGAAAGCTTTCTCTAATACATAATTATATAAAGAACATTTTGCCTTCACAGAATTTTGATAGGTGAATTAGAAAAAAAATTAAAAATTCTCAAAGTTAAAATACTGAAATTTTTGCTTTTTTTTATGTAATTCTTTACGCTAAATGTTATATTTTAAAACAGAATTAAAAAAATAAAATTCTGTGAAGATAAAATGTATAAAACTATATAAATTAAATGCTCCAAAAATTTGAAGGTCCAATTGCTAATGGTTCTGGAGATATATCGATTTGAATATGCAACATCTGTGAAAAACACTAGTGCTCGAAAAACGCACTTTAAGCAGACGCTTCAAGGTGTTACACCCATTAGTGATGTTTAAATAACAGGTAATTTTGTGGCGTTCTAATCACCGGAGGAATAAGATAAAAACATCATTCTCTTCAGGAATGTATGAACTACTTTTTAAAATCAGAAAAAAAAATTGGGATTTTTGACGAAATTTCGGTACTGAACCCCCTTAAAGTGCATAATATTGAAGGATGCCCTGCCTATATCAGGTACAAAGGTTCCATATATGGTCATAGGTTCTAAACATGGGAACTGTCTATTATTGTAACTAACTGATTAGAGTTCTTCACTTTCATATGTTTTAACTCAATTCTCCATTCTTTTCCCTCATGCTAGGAAAATATATTGATCAATTTTCAAATTTTTATCTGCTGAAACAAAAATTAGAATAATTAAAATGCTTAGGGGCGCCCATTTATGGGTCCCTTACCTTATATGTCATTTCTTTTTTATTCATCAAAATAAATGTCATTAAGTAGTTTAAAGATCCAGTGTCCAAATATTATTATTTTTTTAAATATGTCATGTACCCCTTTCATCCACTAATCTCTTCATTTGAGACATAATACTGATTTTATGCAATGTCTTGGAAGGTATTAGAGGTCGGCAATATATCGATATGACGATATTTTTATCGATATTTCTAAAAAAATATCGATATTAAAACTATTGATTAAAGTCACCGATATATGTATATTTTCAAAATTTTTTAGTTTTTTGATGATCATTTTGTAGTTCCATGTGTTTTTTCGATTTTTTTTATTCCATTTTCAAAAACTTCAAAACTAAAGTTTGAACTTGGCTGAGAGACAGTTAAAATGTCACCAATATTCAATATTTTGCCATACACATAAAAGCTATTGAAAATCATCTA
>OZ021723.1:7861592-7866592 GCA_963978545.1 Linyphia triangularis | reverse complement strand
TTGATTTGGAGCGCATTACAAGGAACAGGGCAAGAGTTCATTCGGAAACAAATTCTTGTAAAATAGAGTGATTGTTAAATAGATCAATTTGCCAGAATACATGGCAAATTTTACTGGAGTAAATAGTTTTCAGAGACAGTCGGCTTTGAACTGAGGGATTGTAACGAGGATCAACTGAGATGGACCGTTGTCATTTTTACTTGTAATTACATAAGATACAAAAACGTTTTTAGACTTTGCGACTTAAATATTCCATTACAAATTAAAGTTGTTAGTGTAGGCATCCATAATTTGCAAATCACTAAAGAAACAAATTTACAATTTTAATTTGGCAGAAGTCTGAATCTTGGGTAACACTGTACTTTGCTAAATATCCTATAAAGCTATCATTAGTTTCATTATTTATTCTCATCTTTATTTCAAGGTTGCCTTTTTATTACAGATTGATCCTGTTAATTTTTAAATTTTGTTAGTATTTTTTGCTAAAAAAAATTATTATTATTATTATTTTAAAGAAAGAAAGATGGACCCCATTAGCAGTACTTGTCACGAGAGATTTTTTAAAACTGTTCATGAGATTTGTGAAGAATATTTTTTTTAATCAGTTTTAAACACAGAAATGAACGTATCATTTTCACTGCTTTCACATTTTGACGATAGCATTATCACCCAAGTCACTCAAAGAGTGTTGTAACTCTTAAATTTAGGTGGTGCTCTTTTTTGTATATTACATGGGTGTTTGGTGACCAAACACTTATCTCCCCAGATTTGATATGCGACCCTAACAATAATAGAGAGTCAGCATAAATTGCGTGTTAAAATGTGTAATAATTAATTTCGGCTCTTTATAAATGTGTGCTGTCTTCTTTCTTCAAAATAAAACCAAGAAAAACGCCAAGCAGAGAAGTCTTCATTTTAGTGATAAGTTTTACGTTTCGGTGATTATTTACGAAATATTTCACGGGGTCAAAGGTAAGAGTTGGTAAGGGTTGGTTGTTTTCAGATCATCTGGCACCGTCAGCAACACGAGGGCTATAATGCGCCGAAACAAACTTCGTCATTAGACAAGCCAACATACATTTACAAACACCCATGCCTAACACGGGACTCGAACCCGCAACCTCGCGGTCTAGAAGCTAGCACGCTAACCACTATACCGTTTGGTCGGCGCAGTTGTTAAGGGAAATCGACAATGTAGAAGGAGATATGGGGTGGGGAGTCTTTTGCAAAACTTCAACAGATAAATTCATCAAAAACATACACATTAATACTAGAGTTTTTTTTATTTTAAATCGTATTTGGAATACATTTAAGTTTAACATGTTAAGTGCCACGTCAGTCAATTGGTGGCTGATACTGAACTTTCCGTTTAGGTTGGGGTATCAGTCACCGTACCACATAGTCATCAGTAACTGACAGTGAAATATATGATATAAAACTAAAAAAATTACATTGTTTTAAGTAATTACTGATATTTATCCAAAATTTACTTAATTTTTTATTTATTACGAGATTGTACAATACTAGCGCTTCTAAGCAGCACGTGGCCTGATGAGGATATCCTTAAAAATGCACATGGCGCTTAACGTGTTAAGGAACATGCATAAATGCAAGAAGGAACATATAAAAGTTGGGATCAAAGTGATTTTTTTAAAAGTTGAAGGATATTGAATTATTAATGAATTATTAAAACAAAATGAAATAAAAATTTCCAATTCTAATATTTTGTATAGCTAAAATTAACTAATAATCCAAAATTTCCATCAAATGAAAATAATTGAAATACCGTTCGAAAGAACTACTTGTAATAAAAATAAATAATAATAATAATAATAATAATAATAATAATAATAATAATAATAATAATAACAATAACAATAACAATAACAATAACAATAACAATAACAATAACAAT
Organism: Linyphia triangularis; assembly: GCA_963978545.1. Lineage (NCBI taxonomy): Eukaryota > Metazoa > Arthropoda > Arachnida > Araneae > Linyphiidae > Linyphia > Linyphia triangularis. Next base: position 7,864,677 of record OZ021723.1, on the reverse strand, counting down.
AATAATAATAATAATAATAATAATAATAATAAAAAAAATAAAAATAAAAATAGAAACACTTAGGATATTTCCCTAAATTTTTTGGCAAACTTGAAAACAAGAAGAAAGGAGATGGAAAAATTCTTACAATTTTTTTTTAAAGTGTAAATATATTTAATAATCGATTAACGTTGTAATAGACAGTAATTAAATTCCTATTATTCGATCAGATTCGGTATTCCCTAAAATTCGAAGGCAAAAGTGAATATAAGAATAAAGAAAATGGTCAAACTGACACTCTTAATGATTTTTAAAAGTATTTTCAATAATCGATTAATGTCCTTTAATAGATAATAACTAAATTCCTACTTTTTTTAATTTGATTTGGTATTATTCAAAATTTAAATGAATACTGGAACGAAGATGGTCAAACACTGACTTACGATGATTTTTTTAAATATTTTTAATAATCGATTCATATATACCTTTATTAAAAACAATAATTAAATTCCTATTTTTCAATCAGTTTCATTTCCTTAAATTTTTTAATAATCGATTCATATATACCTTTATTAAAAACAATAATTAAATTCCTATTTTTCAATCAGTTTCATTTCCTTAAATTTTTTAATAATCGATTCATATATACCTTTATTAAAAACAATAATTAAATTCCTATTTTTCAATCAGTTTCATTTCCTTAAATTTTTTAATAATAGATTCATATATACCTTTATTAAAAACAATAATTAAATTCCTATTTTCAATCAGTTTCATTTCCTTAAATTTTAAGGCAAGCGTGAACACAAGAAGATGGACTGCCAAACTGAACCATAATGAATTTTTTAAAGTATTTCTTATAATCGATTAATAATTTTTATACATATTAATTAAATTCCTAATTTTCAATGCCGACCAAACGGTATAGTGGTTAGCATGCTAGCTTCTAGACCGCGAGATGTTGCGGGTTAGAGTCCCGTGTTAGGCATGGGTGTTTGTAAATGTATGTTGGCTTGTCTAATGACGAATGTTTTGGCGCATTATAGCCCTCGTGTAGCTGACGGCGCCAGATAATCTGAATACAACCAACCTAATTTTTAATTCGATTCGGTATTCTTTAAAAAAATAAAGGCAAACCTGAATAATAGAGGAAAGAAGAGGTCAAATCCTTATTCATAATGATTTTCTTAAACTTTAAGAATGTTTAATAATTCAAGTATAAATTTCTTTATTAATTGATTGATAATATCCTTATATAATAGACAATATTTAAATTCCTACAGTCGAATTCGGTGTTCGCTTAAATTTGAAGGCAAAAGTAAATACATTAGGAAGAAGATCGTCAAACTGTTAGTCGTAAAGATTTTTTTTAAATTTAGGAATTTTTTTAAAAAATCAATTCATCCGAACGGGTAGTAAACAATAATTAAATTCCTAATTTTCAATCAGATTCAGAATTTTATTTAAATAAAAGGCAACCTTTAATACAACTCTCATCCATAATAATTTTCTTTTAAAGTTCAAATATTTTTATCAATCATTATATTAAACAATAATTAAATTCCTCCTTCTAACCTTTTACTAAAACAAAAACCAACCAACTATTCTTCGTTCCACCAAACGCACATTCAAACACACGAAAGTAGTCGAAATTCCATCCATTAAAAATAGCCGAACTTATGCCGCAAAATCCATCAAAAGACAGACATCAATACCGGAATTCTATTTCCAATCAGATTCGGAATTCCTCTAAATTTAAAGGCGCGCGTGCATACAAGAGAGGGGGGGGGGGGAGAGGTCGAATTCTGACCCATTTTCAGGCTGTCACTCGCAATCGAATTAAGGTCCCCGAATCGACCTTCATTCGACCTCCGTCCCTTATCGACGAAAAGCGGCGGCTCCCTTTCTGGTCTCTTTCTGCAAAGACGAGGGCTCCTCTGGTGCTTTTTTGCAAACACTCCCTCAATCATTATGTTCGAGGAATCGCTTTAAAGCGCTTCCACTTTTTATTGTTATTTCTTGAGATGTCGATGAAACTTTCTTATTCGTTTTCTTTTATTGCTGAGGGAGATTTTTTTGCAGGGGCAGGTTTTTTTTATGATCAAATTGTAAGAAGTTAGTTCGATGATTGTATATATATATATATTTTGTCTAGTATTCGAGGCTGAAATTTACCCTGAATTGGATGATATAGTATGGTAAATGTGTATAGCCAAAATTATCGTTTTGGTGAAGTTTCTTTCTTTCTCTCTCTTTAAAAAAAAAAAGAAAAAAAAAGAGTCATATAAGAATTATCGCAACAAATATCGCAAACTGGTAATTTTTTCTAAACGAATGACGGAAATATAAAAACCCAAAATGACAAAAATAAACCAGTAATATAGTTTAATTCAAAGCTGTGTGATGTTCCACACCCCTAGTTTGTAATGGACCTTATACGCGCAGTGGCGCAACCGAAAAAATTTCAGTGGGAGTTTTTCAATAAAGCCTTTTCAAATGGAATCGGAAATGAAAACGACCCAGAATGGGATATTTTTTTATCTAGATCCTGTATTATTCCTGTTATCTAAATTATAGATTAATATTTTTTTTTTTTATTGTTGCTTAAATTAATTTATAGAAGGAGTAACCCTGCAAACGGCAGGGGCGTACTGGGACATAAAATCGGCCCGGGGAATTTAGATTTATACAGGCCCAAACTTTCACTATAATTTTAAATCAAATTTTAATAATCATTTTGAAAAAAATAATTTCAATAACTGAATAATTCATTTTAATAATGAAATTAATATATTTTCTTATTTAAACACTTATATTTATTAATTAAATAGTTTTATTCATAAATTTTAATAATAGAATTGTTTTGATAAACAATTTAATTAAAAATAAAATTTATGTCTCTACTATTTATACCTCCTTTGAATGAACTTGATTTCCATACATCATTGATATATATATTTAATTTTAAAAGTTTTAATATAAGTAAGTATTCCTAATACGATATTATATAAATTTTAACTGAATCTATTTCCTAGATTCCGCATAATTTATAAAATTAAAGTAATGTGAAATTTTAAGCAATTTTTAATATGCAAAAAATTATATA